>JAOEHQ010013055.1:2480-15932 GCA_025447715.1 Asclepias incarnata
AAATGTTCCCCCCCCCCCCCCCCCCCCCCCTTTTTTTTTATTATTTTTAATATGATACTAGAGTAGGTTCCTTTATATTTAAAGAAGATTATTGCACGAAAATCGAACAAGCTTTCACCGAATTGTCATCCTATGTAATAAACGGTTTTCATATTTTATGTTTACCGTTTGAAGTAACAAACTTTTATTCTATTACCAATGTAT
Source organism: Asclepias incarnata (assembly GCA_025447715.1). Lineage (NCBI taxonomy): Eukaryota > Viridiplantae > Streptophyta > Magnoliopsida > Gentianales > Apocynaceae > Asclepias > Asclepias incarnata. Next base: position 2,685 of record JAOEHQ010013055.1, read on the forward strand.
GCAAGTTTCCTTCAATAACGGGTGAAATGGTGACGTGCCGTCACCATGTCATATCGAATAAGGTCACTTACATACATTGGTAACATAATAGAAGTTTGCTACATCAAATGGTAAAAATAACGGTTATGAAAACCGTTTATTACAGACGATGACAATTTTGTGAAAGTTTATTCGATTTATTTGCAATAAACCTTTTCGAAAATAAGTTATGCATTTATCATGTTGATGTTTTTAATTGATAGAGGAAATATTGTTGAAGCTATTGAGAAGTTGAGCACGATTAAGGATTTAGAGGTTGCTTCTTTCCCTCTTAGAGGTAATGCAAAGTAATATTGAGAGTATTTCACGTATTTTAGTTTTAACGAGTGTTATATAGTTTTTACTTTTTACTCAATTTGCTGTTGTTACTATGATTTTGGATTAGTGGCTGCCACGGAAGCACTTGCAGGACTTCATTTAGAATTAGGAGAGGTAAGGATTTCCTGTTTTGTTTTTTGGTCTTTCTTTAGACATTATATAGATAAACTCATTATGTTCATTTCGGTATATAATTAGGATGATACTTCTTCAGTGATAGCAGATAGTTGCTTAAATGATTTAGATGCTATTAAAGCAGAACTAGGGGATGGATTTGGATCATTCGATACTCGTGCCAGAGCATTAAAAGGCCTGATAGAGCTCGCTCGGGGCAATGCTGAATCATGTATGCATTCCTTATATTCAAGTAGTTTGTTGTTTATTTCTGCATTTTTGTTGTTTATATGGTAATTTGATTGTATATATGTTGTTTATGCAGCTCAGTCTTGTTTTAAAGATGTTGAAGGTAACTTGGGCATTGGTAAGTTCTTGCAACTCATGTCATGGGTTGATCTGAAAAGAGGGGGCAAAGTGAGTTGGTTATGGGGGTTGGGTTACGGGTCAAATTATTTTTGGGTCAAAACGGTTAATTTTTTATGTGTCGGTCAAACCTGTCGGGCTGTGCTTACCGCCACCATTTATTTTCATTTTGTATTCTTTAACTACATATATTAAACTAACTATATTACATGTTCAATCATATTTATTTTCGGCTAATATTCTACGTTTTACCTTACCAATATAATACAGAATTACAGACCAAAATGAGTTTTCTTATGAATGGGTTGAGTTCGCCTCCTAAAAGTTATCTTCATTGTGTATAAATTTTGTCATGGTAGTGTACACCGTGGTTGGAAATATTGGATCTGCCAATAACTCATATTATATGGGAGAACTTTTTTATTGAAAAATATAAATATCTTGTTTACAGGAAATGATGCTTTGTCATATGCTGAATTCCTTCATACAACACGGGATTTCTCAACTGCAAAGCAGTTATATCAGAAAGTAATCAAAGAGATACCAGAGACTAAAGATTATAGCGACCCATATAACCTGGCTGCTGGTAACATGGCACGGGAAGACATCCTTATGGCAGCCACTTGTGCTTTAGGACAACTTGAGTCACACATGGGGTATACTAGCTAGTACTATTACAGAGTTATTTTACTATATTTCTTACTTAAAACCCGTGGTGGTTACATGATATAAGCTGTGTTTCGTGCTTCAGGAACTTTGGTGGTGCGGAAGAGATACTGACAAGGGGACTAACAATGACTGAAGAACGTTTTGGTTAGTATGCATTAGAGGCGGCAACATGGGTGGGTTGGATGGGTCAGGTAACGACTCAAAATATAATATTTATCACATGGTCTGGGCTGACCTGGGAACACCTTTTGCTTATTTGTTTTGAATAATAGGATCAGTGTGTTAAGTATGATTACAAAATAAGCGATTATATAATTTTTACAATTCTTGAGGGGGTTGTATGCCAAGGATGGAGCTGCATTGGTTTTAATGGGGTCAATTGAACCAAATCGATAATCTTTCTGATTCTGTCCCTATTGTAAGCATTTGAATACACTTGGGGTGACTTTAGACCCATTTGCCCATTTAATTTGTAGCTAAATATAACCCAAATCAACCCACTTTCAAAGTAAATGTGCTGAAATTGCCACCTATACTATTCATAATCTTTATGTTGTAATGGGCACTTACTTCTTGTGTTCAGTGTGATTCCTATTCATACTTTGGGTTGCATATGTTGCAGGTCCTCACCACCCAAAGATTGGTATAATATTAACTTGCATAGCTCTCATGTTTCGGCATAAAGCAACGATGGAGCGTTCTAGTTCCCTCATGGTCCAAGAGGTAAGATATAGTACATAATGAATAGTTGTTTCAATCCGCTTTCTAAAGTGTTGTTTGGATTTGCGTTTACTACGTATTAATTGCAATTTGAAGAATCAGATAATCTGTTGCTTAAAGCCATGGATGGTAAACTAATTCCACAGTTATCTCAATTATAAGCTCTTGTAGATCAACCTAAGTGCCTCTCTATCTGAAAATAATCAAAACATTATAAGCTTTATCGATTTCTATTTCCTGAACTCAAAATTGATTATTTCGAATTTAGGTCACAAATGGTTAGTTTAGACACACCCAAACACTTCCCGGTAGTCATTCGAAAATGAACTATCAAGCGTAGTGGCTATTATCACATAAATTATCAAACTAAAATCATCTTTTTGTGTCCCATGATTTTGCCGTTAGTTCATGAATTGTATCACATTTGGACTTCTAGCATATACTAATCGTTTTAATTACTATGTTATTTCGATTATACTTCCAATGTGTATCCACAGGGACTTTATAGAAGAGCACTAGAATTGCTGAAAGCCCCTCAGTTGGAAACTGAAGGTAAAGTTAAGAAAGTTTTGTGCTTTGCTTCATTGGTTTGATGCGACTCTTTTATGACATATGTTCATGGTGCTTAATAAGTAAATTTATAAATATAGTTTACGTCATCAAAACTTGTTCTGAAAGAATTACAACATTTCCTATTTGCAAGTCTCCCATAGGTTTCAACATCAACATTTTTCTTTTAAATTTGAGTTGAGTTACTCTCGTGTAAAAATGATTACACATTTAAGTATGGTGTTGTGTGTGGTTCACAATTCACATAATTTTGTCAATATGGCGTTTACCACAACAAGACGGCTACACGTTCTATCCAGTATCCATTGCTTACAATCTGATATATTGCACTTGATTGTCTGATTCTGATTTATTTAAAATCACATAATCACTTTCAAATTGCACAACCATATACGAGGACATGCAACTTTTTCCTATTGTTGGATGATTTGGTGACTTTTTTGTTTCTTTTGATGTGGCAGTTGAAAATGCTAGTCTTTGTCAAAAGGACATAATTGCCCTTGCAAGAGGTATAATTAGCTTCTATATCCACTTTTGACTATTTCAAGTAATTACATTCAATGTAAGTGACGACATATAACTTACGTCTTGGTATTTTGTGAAGGTGGGTATGCTGAAACCCTTTGTGTTCAACAGAACCGTAAGGCTGCAGGGGAGCAAATGAAGAGTTGGGCAGAGGCTGCATGGAACAACAAACGACTCTCATTAGCAGAGGCATTAGACATATCTTCAAACATCCCAATCATAGACACTCGAATCAGCAGGGCCTTGTAGTTTCTTTCATCTGGGCTTTGCACAAAATTTTGATCGAGGTACAAACTTTAAAATAGAACTGTAGAATATAACATGTTTGATTAAGATATGATAAAACTCATAAAAGTAAAATAAAATTACATGTATAATTTTTGTAGTTTGATCACTAGATATCTTCATTAGAGGTTTTAATTATTGCGCTTTGACCACCAAGAAGCTAAAAATAAAATGAATATTCTGCCTCTATGCCTTGCCCACAAAAATGTTTCAAAGACGAGCTCTGTAATTCACTGTTTGGCCACAGTTTTCAAGATCGTATGTTGCATCATATAGTATGAAGGGTTAGGAGATTATCATTGGTTTTTTTGAAGATAAATAATTTGCTTTAGTAATCTATAAGCTCTTGTACCATAGAATTACCTTTTATTCACATTAGTAATGTTTGATGTATGCGTTTCAAAAAGAAAAAGTGATTTTTAATGTCTTAGTAATGTTTTATGGTCTAATCAAGAGTTAAGAATTATGATTTGCGTAAGTATGTTTCACCTAATTAGATATCTTATAGTTGTAAGGGATTTTGGTCTCTTAAAACATAAATAGTATGTGTTATGACTGGTAATGGCTTATAATATCTGCGGGTTCGTTTTTAATAAAATTTTCTATCTGTATGCATCATCTTAATGAAGTCTTTTGACAGCTTAGAAGCTGATATATATGACGAAGAATACCCAGAAATGAGAAAACCTTTGGCCTAATGACATCGATGAGAAATTAAGGTGTTTCTGAACCAAGTGGTCAAGTGTTTAGTTCCTGACCGAAACAAAGGTGAATAGTTGGTGGTTGTGTGAGTTTTGACCAACAAAACAGTCGTCTTACTTGTGCGACCTAAAGCTTTTGAAAAGCAGCTTAGCTTGCTACTTGATTTGTGTTCAATTCGTATTATGTGACATATAAAAACAGTTAAACTTGTATAAGACATCATCATTTTAATATATATTACTAGAATAACAAGAGGATGACAAAACTAAATACATCATTCTATCGAACCACTCCATTACGTTTGGTGACTCTTTGATATAATATTCGAATTCTCATCTTCTAGTATTACAAGTTGGACTGGATGCATGTAAATACATCCATCCTCTATATTGACTTCCCTTTAACACAATATTTACTTTATTTTTTTCATTTTTAAACTTGATCCATACTACTGTATTATGTACAATAGAAGGGGGACCTGCACATTGCGGCGGTGGTGGTGGTGACGGTGATGACTAATGGTGGCAGCGGCGGCAGCGACTAATGTAGGTTATTGATGTAAAGGTAATTGATGTAAAAGAGGGTAGTGTAGTTATTTTAGAAGTTGAGGGATAAATGTTGTAAAATATTTCATTAAGGGTATTTTTGGTACATCAATAGGAGAATTAAAATATACGTAAGTAAAGTGAGGGGCAAAATAAGTATAAAAGATCATCATTTGAGAAAATAAATGGGGGTCATTTGCTTTATAATATAATTTATAGATATAAATTTACCCTCTTCTTTCATTTTAAAACTAACTAAAATGTTTTAATGTTATAACATGTATGTTATACATCTCAATCATGAATTAAAGTATGATACATCATCTGTTTTTTTAAAGTTTGAAGCATGAGTAATTTCATTGCCCCTCTGATTTTATAGTCAACTTTTAAATGTCTGTTAATTTTTAATTTCTAAGGCAAGTTGTAAGCCAAAAATAAGCCTTTATAGATTGTTTTAGAACTTGAATTTGATTGAGATGTCTCTGAACAACAGCCTCTAAAAATTTAATGATTTCCATCATTAATTTAATAAATTGTGTTCCATGAAAAAAAAAATTCTAAAATTTCATGTCCTGTATTTTTTAAGCTTGTTTACTGACTTTGAGAATGCAATCAACGTTATGAAATACGTAGTATCAATAAATTAGTTGTTAATTAACTTTGTATAATAGTCCATATGCATTTGCCTTTTCATTTTATTTTAATATATGTTTCAGTCCTCAACTTAATATACTTTTTTTTGTGCCTAATTTATATTCAAACTTATGTTTTAAGTCATACCAACTTTAATTAGACAAAGGATATATGCATTCTTCATTTATATGTATAGATGAACTTAAAAGCCACCTATACATAAACAAAATTAGCAACCTAATTACACAATAAGCACCTGTCTTTGGCTACTACCATGTGAAGTTGGAAACATATTCAAATCCACGACCTATTTCTAACAAAAGTCTCCCACACTGGCTCCACAAATCGCAAAATGAAACTTTTCTTTAATATATGCTATATATTTTCAATGAGGTTCTATTTACTTACTTAGCGTATAAATTATCAAGAAGATGATGAATTTACCTTTTACCAGTTAAATTCAGATGCATATTACCCTTTTTGTTAAAGATGGACTGAGTGAACAGTAGTTCACTGTCCATCCAACACCCACAATCTGCCACGTTGCACCCCTTTTCACCGTTCGGATTTTGTCACGTCGCAGTCTGTTTTTTTTTTATTTTTATTCTTGGTTTCTGGCATGGTTTTTTTTTTCCTTTTTCATTTTCCTTCGATTTTACTTATTTGTGGTCACAATGTTCTAACCCGTTTCGCCTTTCGGATTTTCCACGTCGCATCCCGTTTGGCTTTTTTTCTTGCTTTCATTCTTGGTTTCTTGCATAGTTTTTCTCTTTTTTCGTTTTTGATTATTTGTGATCACAATGTTTAGATTTTGCCACTTCGCACTCCGTTTTGTTTTTTTTTTTCCTTTCGATTTTTGATTTTATTTTTGGTGTTGTTTGATATCTTTTTCTTTTTGGTTTTTGTTTGCTTTGGATTTTTGCTTTCCTTGCATAAAATAAATTTACATATTCGATACTGTAAATTTTTGAACGTGGTTGTGTTATTGCCCACAACATTAATAACAAAATGTATTTGTGATTGAGTGGTTTTCGTTTAGCCTTTCATTTAGGTGGTTCTGGGTTCAACCTCGACGTTCCACTTTTATGGTTTGTTTAGCTTTTTTTATTTTATAATGATTTTTGGTAAACTTTTTAGCAAACATATCTAGGATTGTGTAGGTCGGGTATTTGCTTAGAAAAAGAATAGATACCGGCAACAACACGTACAAACCGACGTCGCTCATCAGGCAGTGTGAACCCACTAGTTATCATTATTAACTATGTCCTTTCTATATCAAGGACTCCTCCAATATGAACCGGAACCATATTTATAAAAAAAAATAAAAAAAAATAAAAAAATTTGAGTTTATGATAAATCATTAATTCCCATATAATCAAGGTTTAATATGCTTATTTAAACGGTTGTTAACTTAAAATGTTTGATGAGAAACTTAATAAATTATGTGAACTAAACTTGATAAAACGAAATGCTAACTCTAAATTGTTATATACATTAAAATATATATGTACTTTAAGGTGTTGATGTTAGAACTTAGCAATACACGGCACTAAAAGTTGTTTAAAATACACGTCACTACATATAATTTAACCGATGATAATAAAAAGTCCAAATGTTGCATACATGTTTTATCTAATTCCAACCACTCCATTATCACATTATATTGTTATCTTATATGCCAAGTTGAACCTAGCTAATTATATGCATAAATCAATGCATTAAATCTTCAATTCATTGGTTAACTTAATTGACTTCTTAATTTGTATATCAACTTTCTTGTTTTCTATTCATTTTTTTAACATTATTATTCAAACTACATTATACTTTTGCAAGGTTGTCGAAAGACTTTTCACATTTTAAATAGTTTCATCAATAATATATAAAAATGTTTGATAATAGCTAGCTATAAATATATTACCGTTAGTAGCATGGTTGATGTATTTTAAAACTTAATATGTCACATGAAAAGAACATTTTTATATCAAAAAATGTACTTTAATAAGACAAGTTCGATGGCTTTCGCTTTCTTAATTATTCAATGTGAAGACTTTTAATAATACGTCAAACACGTTAATAGCACTGTCTCCGTAAGTTCCTCGTTAGTTTGACATATATCAATTAATTAGATATATATATATACAATCTTAAGTTCTTCCACACACATTCGTTAATAATTACTTGCAAGTTACTCCTAAACTAAAGACATTTGATCTTACTATTATCAATTAATTCGATACCATAATATTCGATCGATCATACGGCCCGTGTGCATGTCAGAATCGTCACAAAAAGATCGAGAAGTAAAAATGACCAGTGGTGGTGTATTAGAAGTCACGTTGGTGGATTCCGAAGGCATAAGAGATAGAAAGTTTCTTGGTAAGTATCCATATCTCTTACTATATAGTCGTCTTTTGGAAACATATATAGATTTCGTACGAGTTTAGAATTCGATCATTTAATTTTCAACATTTTGTTTTTTTTATCAGGTTGTATTGTTTGTTGTACTACATCGGCTGTTACTAGACCATATGTATGTGTTGAATATGGTGATCAAAAACATATTAGCAAAGTTGCTCAAGGAAAGGGAAATAAATCCATATGGGATCAAAAATTCGAGTTTAATATTGACCACCAACTTGAAGGGAACAAGTCATCTAAAAAGCTTGTGTTTCGTGTGATGGATGAACACAAACTTTCAGATGACGCGTACGTTGGTGAAGCAACGTAAGAAAATCTAAAACTTTATATAATTTTTTTTTTACATGTCATGAGTTTCAATCACATATATATGTCTACAAACAAGTGTATACATATAAATTTATCTTATAATGAAAATTTTTGGTGCATATTAATTTGAGATATATTGGATTGAATGGATGCAGGATACATGTAAAGGATGTTGTTTTGATGGGGATGGAGAAAGGAGAAGCCGGGCTCGGAAGCCGGAAATATAGGGTGGTCCGGGAAGATAAATCTTACACTGGTGATGTATCTGTCGCGGTTAGCTTTAAGGTTTGTTAAGTTCAATTCACACACATTTTCTTTGTTATTTATAAGTCGATCTTCCTAGCTAGCTAGTTGAACTTTGAACTTTCAAATAATAAACATTTATTAATGTCATTTTTAGTGCATGATCAATGATTAATATATATCCTTGTTATTATGCAGAGAAACGATAGAGTCGATAAAGATGATGGAAATAAAACAAGCAATGTGAATAATGAAGATACTACAAAAGTAGCCGTTTTTGCATAATTTCATGATTTCATTTGTTTTAAAATGTTATGCTTAATATTTGATCAATTAAATTCATAAGTTTGAAGGGGAAATGATCTATACAGCAGCTGTAGCTGCTGCTGTTCTCAGAAGGCAAATAATTTTTTGTCACGTGATAAAAAAAAAAAAAAAATTATGTGAGAGAACTGTATCTATAATAGATCATGTTGACTGTATATATGCTAAGCCCTAAGTTTGAAACCTATGCATATCAAATGCATGTGCTCAACTTAACTTAATTTTTATTTTATGGTAGTAATCAAATGGATTTTGTCTTATCAGTAATGAGGTTGAAGTGTTAATTGATAAAATCACATAAAAATTAAATGAATCATCATCAAGTTGGTTTAGTGGTAAAGAGTCATTTTTTTTCTTCCTCAAGAAGTCTCTGATTTAAATTCCGTTCTACATAAATATGGGTGTGACCAGAAAAAGGACAGGAATCGGCCATGGGAAAGCCCGGTTAGATCGCTATAATGAGTCAAAAATGACTTGTCATCTGAAGGTAACCTTAACCAAGGAAAATCTTCTGGGCTCGTAAAGTGAGTCGGTTTTTAAGATTAGTCTGATTGCAAAGCAAGTATGACACCCATTATTAAAAAAAATAAAAAAGCTATGGAAAAACTTTTTTAAAATAATATTTAAATATTAAATAACGAGTGATTAAGATAACCTACTAATCTAGAGAATGTTGGGTCATGGATTCTCTCTCACTTATGATGGATTCCCTTCCCGTTGGTGTGAAGATGATCGAATGGGCTAGTTGCCCATCAGTAATCTAAATTTTTCATTAGTAAAAAAAATCTAGTGAATGTTGGCTTAAGTCTCAACAAAAGTAACGTGTGATTAAAATGTGATTTTTAAACGCATACCCTTATTAACTATCATTGATTTTCTTATCTATCATTAATTAACGTTTTTTTTTTTTTTTTTTCCTTTCCGATTATACACTTCAAACATTACATCCGTACTCTAGTTGGTTTCTTTTGTTTTGTTAAAGTGCATGTATTAAATACCATTAACTTTCTAAATTCTCTAAATGTTATACCACTAAATATTAATTAAAATTATGGAACTTTCTTTACCAATATTACCTTATCCTTCTTTTTATTTACTATACTCATGCCCGTGCGACGCAACGACGATAGTGATGACGGCGGAGACGAGTAGTGTAAGTTATTGATGTATAGGGAAGTAGTTTAGTTATTTTAAAAGTTAAGGGATAGATGTTGTAAATTATTTCATTAAGAGTATTTTTGATAGATCGTGTATGTTAGGTGGTAGGTGTGTTGAATGTAGAAAAATAATTTAGGTAGATCAACCAAAAGGAGGGATGTTGATACTTTATATAGTAATATATACTAGGTTTTATAGTGTCGTGTCAATGTTTAATTTTGACTTCTTTCACAAAACAGTTATAGGATCGTTGTTAAACTTTTGATTTTTGTCAAAGAAAAATTATCAATAAGTTATTTGATGCTCGATTTATTTTATTTTTTTAGCTATATATGAGCGATAGTAAGATTTATAACATTAAAAAAAAAAAAAAAAAAAAAAAAAAAAAAAAAAAAAAAATTATTAGGCCATTTATGTTTGTTATTGCCCCTTTTGGATATAATGAAGTTGTTGTTGCTTTATATGTATTCGTTACAGAAAAACAAAAGAAAAGAAATAAAACGGATATAATGTTTGAAGAGTATAATCCGAAAGAAAAGAAAATCTACGTTAATTCATGTTAATTAGTCATAAAATAATTAGGAAACTCAATGATAGTTAATACACTAACCAATGCTTATAAGACATTAGTTAGAATATTCCTTGACAATGAATACAGTTCAACTAACAGTGAAGTTATGAGGTTTTACTTACAATATGGAGGTTCAAATTTTGGCTGGGTCTTTATAATTTGTGGGGTTTTTACTGGAAAACCGCTCTACAGTAGCCAAAATACGGTCAAAACACTCGAGTCTAATTTGTAATGGCCCTCACCTTTGTGGTGAGATGAAGTTGTTATCGGAAACATGTTGCTAAAAAAATAATAATTACAAAACCCCTTATAATATAGCCGAAGAGCTTTGACTGTTTTTTTTTAAAAAAATTTATTCATAGAAATTCCATAAAACTATTTATTTGACCGAACACTATCCATTTTTACATATGTTCTTCAAATTTACTCATCATGGCCCAAACCTTTTTTTATAAGTAATCCATATATTACTTAAAATTAACATACGTACGTACACCTTGTCAAATTTGATACCTCTAGTATTCAATTCAACCTTACGTACTATGAAACCAGTTTCTTATTTGGTAAAGGGATGTGATATTTGTACCATTCTTTTTGATACATTTACCACATTGTTGCATTAATAACTTATACAGTCTGTTGTATAAGTTGTACATTACGGTAAATGTATCAAAAAGAGTGGTACAAATATCACCTCCCTTTGGTAAAACATACATACGTAGGCTATATATATATAGTTATGTATGTATGTAACAATGAATGAATATATCTATATTCTTTAATAAAAGAGGAACCCTCTCCTCCAAGTTTCTCAAAAAGCCTACTGAACTTCCCAAACTACTGTTATTATTTATTAACTAATTTAAATATCTCTACCTAATACATCTATAATACCCTTATTTAATCTATTTACAATATACATCCCCAACCCTTAAAATAACTATTATTTACAACATACATCCCTCATCCCTTAAAATAACTACACTACCCCTTTTACATCAATTATTTTTACATTAATAACTATACCGCTACCGCTGTCGCCACCACCCGTCGCCGCCACCACCGCTACCCCATCACCACCACCACCTGTCGCCACCATTACCACACCGTCACCGCTACCACCACCACTGCTACCATTATCGCCTTCGCATCGCGCGTACGTACTTCCGTCTAGTAATAGATATAAAGAGGACACTTGTAAGCTAGATTTAAAGTTCTTCATGCATGGCCTAACTTAATTGTTTCTATTTTTGGGCATGCGTTTTCGTCAACCCCTACATATACCATATATACACCACCCATTTTTCTCATTACTTAATTTCATCCTCACAAAAAAATTAGTGTTCTCTATTCAATTCAATTCCATTCCATTTCAATCAATCCAATGAAGTTTTCTCTGGTTCTCCTTTTTGTTTCATCTATTTTTCTCCACGGGACAACTTCTTTTGGTATGCATTCATATTCATATTCATATATATATAGGTTCTGGTTCAAGTAAAACAAGTATTAAAGTAAAATAAATAAAACAATCATTTTTTTGTAACTGAAAATTGTTGTTCATCATGAAAATCTTCGTGCATCAGTGTATATACTTGTGTTCTATGAATCTTTGTGCATCAAATTTATCATGATAAATTGGTTGAGATCTTATCTTATTTGTTTTATTTTAATATTTGTTTTACAATAACCAGCCCCTATATGTATATGTATTTTGATTGATGTTCCATATATAATAATGTAGGTGTAGGCGCGATTATATGTGAAGACTTAACAAAAGAGAATTGCTCATTTGCCATTTCTTCTTCGGGAAAGAGATGCGTATTGGAGGATTTTGAAGATAAGAAAGGTAGAGTTGCATTCCAATGCCGAACATCAGAAGTTATGGTGGAAAGCAGCATGTCCGCCGGATACATTGAGACCGAGGAATGTGTTAAGGCTTGTGGCGTTAATAGAAACGCTACAGGTATTTCTTCGGATGCATTGCTTGATAAGCACTCAATCGTCACTCTTTGCTCCCCACAATGTTACCAGAAATGCCCTAACATCGTCGACCTTCACTTCAACTTAGCCATTGGTGAAGGTATATATGGAATTATATTAATTAATTTTCCACCTTTCATTAATAATTAATGCATGCATATCGATCAACATATTTTTGTATATTTTATAAACGACAAATTAATTTATACTACTTACACACATGTCTATATATGCATGACTTAATTAATTTTGATCCCACTGAAAATAATGTACTTGTATACATATATATATAATTTCAGGAGTATCGTTGCCAGATCTATGTGAACAACAACGTAGCCATCCTGATTGTAACATGATTGAGCTCCTAAGCTCGAGTGGTGTTGCTGATGGTCCAGTGGGAAGTAAAAAGCATCGTCTGTTTAGTCCCTCCCCAGCCCCTTTATCGTTCTAGTAACTACTTTAGTAGTTATTGCTCATGTATGTTGATATATACATATGAACGATATATGTGTGTGTGTTTGTGTGTTGTTTGAAGTTTTTAATGTAGAGCATCTCGCGGAATAATTAGCAAATTAGAGACATATATAGCTACAGAATCTTTAATTTCAATGATCGATCATATGAACTTTTGTAATGCATTTTGTTTGCTCTTATTTTCCCTTCTATATATGATGACAAATGTGTTACAAAAGCTTCTACATCGCATATATATATATATATATATATATATATATATATATATATATATATATATATGTG
>JAOEHQ010013066.1:0-15931 GCA_025447715.1 Asclepias incarnata
TTGTTCAAGTTTTCATCAATCTTGCTAGGTCATGTCGTTGTAGAAGGCATATTAGACTTTGCTTATCTTTTGAGCATTAGGTTGATGTTTGTGATGATATTTCGGTTCTTTATTTCATAATACTATCTGGGTATCATCCGGGTGCTTAAGTTAGTATATATATATATATATATATTTGTTGACTTCAATAAGTAAATGAACACAACAACAAAACCTACTATAACTGGATCCCAATCCGGCCCGTAACACTTTCAATCTTGCGCATTGGATTAAATCTAATCCACTGTGGCGCATCCAGTACCCTATGCGGCGTATTAAATCCCAAGACCAAACAAGAAAAGTTACTAACATGAACAATACGATGCATTAGAACTAAAATGAGTCGCATGTTCCCCAAATTATTTGACTAATGCGGCGCATTTCGCATCCGTTGCACCTATTCCAAAAAATAATTAAAAAAAATATAAACTGCAAGTCTTAAAAAAAAAAAAGACGAGTAACATTGAAAAAAAGTAGCCAAATACTAAAATATACATAGGACCATCAGATCGGTATAGAAATACAATGACATGAAGCTAGACAAACTAAAGAAAACAACTACATACATGATAGACAACAACAAAATTATATCCACAGTTATTACACTACAGTTGAACTCTAGTTGAAGAAGTACAACGGTTAGGTATGTGACTCTTTGGCAAAGCAAGTTTGCCACTTATTGATATAGGCCATCGAGTCCATATCTAAGTTTGGAAGTTGGCGTTCTTCAAGGATCTTAAGAATCTTTTTGGATTTACTAAGAAGCTGAGCAGCAATCCGAATGGTGTCCCCTCTTTTCTCTATTGCATCATGATGACACTTCATTTTTATGACACGTGGTAAGTTGGTAAAGCAAGCATATAACAGATCTGCAATTATTGTTGATATCCACTCAAAAAGTTCCCAATCATCTGGCCAATTTTCTCGCTTATTGCAGTGGAGTAGTATGGTTCGACTAATTCTATACATGGAATTAGAAGCAATAAACATATCAAGTGAGCGATCCAGACTTCCTTTTTTGCAGCTCTTGAACTCCATCACATTTTTTATTGCTTCATCACCCAACCATTGAAGAATCTCTTTTGAGAATTTTCCCTTTCCGGACTTTTGAAGATGAATTTTTAGCCACTTATTGTATACTTCAACTTTCGTCCATAAATTTCTAGCTGCTTTCCTGGAATCTACCAAGTCAGCCTTTTCATTAAGGGTTTCTTCAATAATTCTTACGATCTGGAGTCCTTCCCGCATACTAGCAAGTAATTCTTTGACATGGCTATTTGAAATGTTCGGAAGTGCAATTGCAATAGTCGTTAATGTTACTGCTAGTAGGCTCCAACAATTCTGGGTTTCTTCGGGATATAGAGGTGGCACTTCATCATCGTCGAGCTCTACTACTCCATTGAATCCTGTCGATTTATCTAAAAGCCTCATAAGATTTCTTGGCTCTTGCACTGCAGATACTTTAATAAGTTTAGTAATAGATCTAAGCATATTTGTCAATATTCTCTCTGAAGGCTTTGCCTCTTTTTCAACTAGCAAAACATACTTTCTATACTTTTCCACCTCTTCTTCAGATAAGTAGTCATTGGATGCTTTTGACCCCCATTTAAACCTTTTCAATAATGATTTGCAGAAATACCAAGAGTAAGAGAATACGATAAGGAAACATCTAGGAACAAGACACGTCGTTTTACATATAACTGCAGCCACTATCTGAAGTGCAATACAAATGTTCAAAATCATGTTTTTGACCATATGGAAAACCTTTTTGCAATGCCGGCCTGGAATATGTGAACGAACATAAATGCGCTTCCACTGCTGAAGTCTTTCTATCCACTGTTTCTCAACTTTGAATACGTTTAGATGGTTCTTGCTCCATTTCTTAGAAGGCTTGAAATAGCTGATAACAGTAAAACATCTAAAAATTGGTGCTAAACTACCTACTAAAACCCCAATTAATTGCACATAAATGATCATCTTAAGTGACCATTTATATTCTGATGATTCCTCGTCGGCATCAAAATATTTATAAAGATCTTCAGATAAAAATAACTTCATGGCAGAGATGGCAGAGATGGCTAAACATAGAACCCCAAAAGTAGAAGAAATCTGCGAATAAGCTACCGCAAATTGGGGGTTACCTGTTTCTGCCATCATCCAATACATTTTAACATAATTAACAAGCTCTTCGTAAGAGAAATTCATCTCCTCATGATTTGAAGCCAATCCGCGCAACTCCTTGTACTGTAATTCTAAGTTTCTTCTAGATGCTGGAACTGTCAAAGCTACGGAAAATGTCAATAGACAAGGTAACATGAGTATAGCAGCAAAACCAATCATCATACTCGTATAAAGAGATAAAGCTTGGATCCACACATTAACAAGTATGGTGATTAATAGAATACCCAAGGCTATGATGTTAATGAGAAGTTCTTTGTCACTCATAAGCCCTAAAGAAGGGAGAAAATTGGCTACCATGGTGACCAAGAAGTAAATGCTGTATGGCTTTGCATTCACGTCATCATCACTGATTGCATTTAGATCTACTGGTAACTTCAATGCTATAGTAATCATTGTGATAGAAACTGCATTGACAGTGAAAAACCTGCATGGAAACCATAGTTTCCCTAGTTTAAAGCCGTGCAAAACATCTGCTGCCATTGCAAGAGTACAGACTAAAGATGTTGCACAAATATACAGCCCCACCCACGGCATGGCATCCTTGACATCCATCACGATCGATGCTTGGTAAATACAGAATTCTATGAATTTAAAAGAGTTGCAAGGATATATATTAGTTTGATCGATTACAAGTTACAGAAAGCAGGAATGAACAAGGTTTTATTTATAATATCCAATTTAATTTGCACGTATGTACGTGGAACCTTTCTTTATAAATTAGTACTCTAATTTTCTTTTTAAGGACCATCACTGCTTATGTACGTAGTTGAATTTATGCGTCGAAGTTTGGCCGGTCGAATTTGAGTGAATTACCGTATTTATTTATTAGGGTTACTTATTGTTTCGTCCGTTCGTTAGTTCGTTCGTAATTATTAGAATCAACATAGCTAGCCCTCTAAAATTTCATATATAGTGGGATGTTTTAATTCACATTAATCACGTACCAATTCAACAAAGTGATTTAATTTACATTAATTAATTGACCTAATCAATTAATTAATCAAGCAAAATACCATTAATTAGTAGGACGGTGGGTGGTTTTCAATTCGGAATTCCGTTCTAAAAAAAATATTAACATTAGTGACTGGGTCAAGGGAATTCATGTAGTTAGTGGGTCAGTGGAATTGCGTAACGAGTTTAATGATCTTGTGGGATTTCCATCTATCTTCTCATTTGTTGATCTTAAGGTTTTATGACGAGATGATATATATATGATACATTATTTACTGACCAAGTGATCGACCATGCATACATACATACATCTCTATTCCCTTATAAAGATTATATCCTCTTGTTGAAAATTACAACATGCGAAATATCAAAACTACCCTTAAGAATTAAATTACATCACAAGTCCCTTATAATCTAAAATATCTCTACTACCCCCTTTAAATCAAATATCTTTACATCAATTACTTACACCACTTGACGCCGCCACCACCACCAACAGTCGCCGCAGCCACCATCACCATTCGTCGTCACCGCTGCATTGCGCGGGTACCATGCTAGTATATATATATATATATATATATATATATAAACCAAATTTACAAGTAACCAGGGTTTAGCCTAACCCGAACCGATCGGGTCAAATATAATCTTTGATTTAATTTGGGAACCCGCCGCCCCCTTTCCGTCAAAACCACCAGTGAGAAACACACCTGTACCGGATCTCCGCCGCTAATCATTTCCGATAAGTACGCTATATATCTCTCTCCCTCTACAACTAGCCCTAATTTATTCTGTAAATTTAGGGTTTTTTTAAATTTTATTATTACTGCTTCTAGTATTTGCGCCTATTACTTTACCTTCTTATTATATACTATCATTTATTTATGTTTTTATTTCACTTTATTATTATTATTATTATTGTTATACGTATATATTGGATTAGATATAGGTTTTATTTTATTTTTTTGGATAAAGAATTAAAACCTTGTATTGAATGCAGCTTAGTTGTTTTATGAGTTTTAGAGTACAATAAGTGGATATATATATATATATATATATATATATATATAGTATTATAGATATATAGGTTTCTTCGTCTTGTGTTCGTTCGTTCAGAGGCTAAACAAAACATAAATGAACTCAAAGTGAACAGAAAATGTTGTTTGTGTTCGTTTGTTAACTAAGTAAACAAACTTTGGGGTTCATGAACAGACGTTCGGTTCATTTATGGCCGTAGATATAGGAAAATGTGGGAAACATTTCGGTAGGGGATTGTGTTTTCTTCGATTTAGTATGTGTTCGTTTAAGACCAAAGTTGATGTAAATATATATGCTTCACCTGTTGAGCATCTAACCAATATATAAATAAATATTTTTCTTAATTTTAAGCCATTTGGTAATGCG
Source organism: Asclepias incarnata (assembly GCA_025447715.1). NCBI lineage: Eukaryota > Viridiplantae > Streptophyta > Magnoliopsida > Gentianales > Apocynaceae > Asclepias > Asclepias incarnata. Next base: position 4,576 of record JAOEHQ010013066.1, read on the forward strand.
CACGATATCGAGATGAGTTCAAAGGTTCAACCAGTATCTGGAATGGAGGATACTGGTCAGGCTGCTGTAACAAGTAGTTCACCTGTATCGTCAACTGTGACACCTAAGGTTTCTCTGTTTGCCAAAAAATCTGGTTTTGTAATACCGAAGAACAAGTTATCTGGTTCCTTGGTGCCCGTTTTTCGAGCCAGTAAAAAGCTAGCTGGCGATGACGTGGAGAGTAAAGAAAGTAGTAAACAGGTGTTGAGGAAAACCAAATGGGGTCCTGATTTGACACAGGATGCTTTTGTTAGAAAGGGAAGAGCTTCTGCATATCAGGTATGTTTTAAATTCTATTTGAATTATATATTCATATGTTATGATCTCTGTTACCCATATGGCCGTGCATTCTGTGTGTTCTTAAAGAATTTTCTTAGAGCACTCGTGTGGTCACACGGACCACACTGAAAAATCGTGCCACATCACATACACACATACACACTTTGACACTGGTTTTCTCATTGGGATCACCACACCGGCCATTCACACTGATGGCAGTGTGGGAATCACACTAAGCCCCAGTGTGATAGGCTATCACGGAATGAAAGAGCCTACCACGCCAAGTGCTCTTATGGGATTTTATGTGAGTTATTCATTCTGTTTTCATTGAGTTCGAAATTTTTATTCATGACATTTGGTCACGTACCCGGAATAGTCGTAGCCCCTTTTCTCGAGATGAACCTTGGGTGCTAAAATGTGTGTGTCGTTTGTGTGAATGATCTGCATGGACTCCCATACCCAGGTGCCTCTTAATGATACACTGCCTCTGTGGTGGTACACTATTTGAGCAGACTAGATTGGATCAAATTACGCAACAACTAAAATCAGGAGTTATGGAGGCTAGGGATGATCATATTTCACCAGCGTCTCGAGAGTCTCCAGAGTACAAAAGTCTTAAGGTTAAGTTTTTTTTTGGGTACTTTAATATTTATGTTATTGAAAAATTCTCAAATTAATTAGCACTTACAGAATTATATGCGTGATGCAGAGATCTGAGTTGGAACTTGAAAGACGTGAGGTTATAGGTAGGTTTAGTTTAAATGCCTAATGATATGAGGTTATTACATCAGTTTCTGTACGTGATATCTGTAATGATTGGCAGGAGAAATACTGAAGCTTAATTCAAACTACAAGGCTCCAGCAGATTACAAGCCATTGTTAAAAGAGGATAAAGTTGCAATTCCGGTGAGTTCACTTGTAAATATGGTAATTATTTATAGTCAACATGTTCAGCTTGTTTAAGAGTTGCATGTTAGATTACAGTTGAAAGCTTGGAAATTTATTTGAACTCCTCCTGTTTCATACTCTCATAGTTCAAAGAATATCCTGGACGAAATTTTATTGGGCTGATATTTGGACCTGCGGGTGATACTCAAAAGCGATTAGAAAAGGTAAGTACAGTACTGCCCAGGCTATATAAGTTTCAAAGTTTTATAAATCTGACTTGTGCAAAATTTTGCTTAAGACCTTGTTACAATTCCTCTATTAGGAAACCGGGGCGAAAATACGAGTTTATTGTACGAAAGCTGATACAAAGGAAGAGGTAATCTTTTTTTGTGAATTGGTATGCTGGTCCAAATGTTTTTATTGACAAACGTGCTCAGCCAGCAAGTTCAAGATTGATTTTTGTTTAATTTGTTCTTATAACAACTAGAGTGAGATAACTTCTTCTGATGGCAACGAAGCTCATGGTGATTATGATGAGTTGTATGTTATTGTGACCGCTGAAACTTACGAGAAAGTCGATGCTGCAGTTTCTCTGATCGAGTTGTTAGTCACACCAGTTTTAGTAAGTTTATCAATTTTATGTCTGATTCAGATGTTATGTCCTTAATTTATTTTTTAACATGAAACTTTTTTTTCATGTAGGCAAACACTGTAGCTGTTTCTACAAATGATCCAGTTTCTAGAGATAATCTAAATGCAGACACACCCGTGCTCATAAACTACGGAGTGACTCAATCTACAGGGTCTGGATCAGCATCACCTTTAGCCCGGTTTCAGCCATATCTTAACCAATGGGCTCCAACAGGTGAATCTTCAGGGTTCAATACACCCCCCTTTCCAAACTTATCAACTCCAATGCAAATGTCATCAACCCCTTCTAATTCTGCGGCCATGCTATCGTCGTTTGGTCCACGCAATCTTATGTCTGGACCACATGGTTCGGCTCCCCACAATCAAATGCCGATGGTTCAGCACCCACACATGCTTCGGTTGCCAAATATGGGTTATGCTGGTCCACCTAGAAATCCTTCTTCACCACAGCTGCAGCTTTCATCTGGTCAACCTAATTTTTCAACCCCGCCGTTTACTCCAACTGGATCAAACCAGAATATGCGGCCATTGGGGCCAATGGGGCCTCCTATTCCTAGATCTGGTCTCCCTTCTACTGGTTGGTCACAACCACCCTCTGGCTCTCCTGGAACTTTAGGTTCAAACATGCCGCATGTTATGCAACCAACAGCTCGTCCTCAGGCACCACAATTTCGTCCATCCTCCTCACTGTCTCCTGGTGCACCTCCCCCACCCGTTGGTCCTCAGACTGGGGCACCCAACCCAGGAACTGGTTCATGGTTTCCATCATCTACATCCACATCAATACCGTCTCCATCTATAAGGGCACCCCCCTTAACGTCCTTAAGACCACAGCAACCCATTTCTAATGATTTCACTTTTCAAAGCCACCGTGCACAAAACCCCACAGGGCATCAGTTCAGACCTTCCCAGAACCCACAAGTACATCCACCTCAATCACCATCATTTCGGCCAGGAATGAACAATCAAGGTGCACAGCCTATCATGCAAGGTTTCCATAGGCCACAAAATACTCATCAAATGGGTCAGCATCAAGGACCATCAACTATGCTTCCACCTTCAGACCGACAGCCAGTTTTTCATGGGCATGGTCCACGACCACCACCCAACCATATGGGTCCTAGTCAGTTTGGTCCGGGTCCAGGTTCACCATCCGGGCCTTTTCCACCCAGGTCTGGAAACTTTGGACAAGCTCAGCAAAATCATCCATCCATGGGATTTCGACCACAAAACTTGGCTTCTATGAATCAGCAGTTTCGTGGCAGTGCCCCCTATTCTATGGGCAGGACGCCAGGTTCCAACCTATCTGTACGTCAACAGGTGTATGATCCATTTTCCCCGACTGCTGTGCCACCTAAGCCTAACCTTCAAAGTTCAAGAAAACAAGATAGTGATCCCGAGTATGATGACTTGATGGCATCTGTTGGAGTGAAATGATGAGATGACCATTTGTAAACATTTGTAAAAACACTTGATCAGATGATAGGCCTTTTTTGCTCAAATTGTAATATTTAGAGACATAGGGGATATAAGCTAGAAGCCAAGATCTTTACTATCCAAAAATCTATTTTACCCTGCATGTTGGTTTGGGCGTGCAAATGCTTTTCTAGCCTTATTTTTCTTAAAACTTTGAATGTCTTTTGACCAGCGAATGTGAATCTTTAAAAATGTGGTGTTATGCTTGCCGTTGCCCTGCCCTATGGTGAATCATATCAGATCTTTTCTGTGCGTAGATTAGAACATGGAAACCCACTGGTTTTAACAGGTTAACTCATCGTATTGAAAACCGATAACTTTGTTCATATTGAAAACTTACAACATCTTCAATGGTCTTCCCCTATCACACTGAAAAAATGTACCATGTGATAATCCCTTTAATATCACAGGACTCATCTTTTTTCACCATCTCAATAATAACTTAACACTGAAACCCAGTATTAATCTAATTTCTTTCTAAATAAAAATGCAATATTTTTAAAAAAATGCATTTCATTGATAATAAAAGTTAAAAATAAAATAATAGAAATTTAAAAAATGCATTAAATAAAAAAAAGTTTTGATCTAAATATATAGATTTGAAAGTTTATAAAATTACTTTGCAATCATTTTAAACATATACACAAGCAATACATATATATTTATTATTATGTATATATATACACACTGATCGATCTGCCGGCTCCATCGGGCCAGCCATCATGAGGCCCGTCCAACAACCCCGCACTATAGCGGCTATCGCACGCTACCATACTCCCTTGGCCTTGAGGGATGCTCTTATCTATTAATTAATTGTTGCTTCAAGATGTAAAATATTGCAAATTGGACGATTTTGTTTGTTTTTTATTTTCCGATGCGTAAAAAAGTTTTAAAGATGGATATGGCAAGATAACCTACCTGTATACAAGGTTTACTATCAAAATTTACCACCAGTACCATCGACTCATCAAACTGTTAATGCATTACATCTTTAAAGATTTTGACACTAAATTATTAGCTCATCAACCTCTCAGAGCAGTTCCACGCCTGTTTTTAGACCTACTAATTTATACAATCATCTTCCTCCTATAGGCATGTTTCATTTTTGACTCAAGAAACGGGTGAAACGAATAAAAAACATTATTCTAAACTTCCATGTCAAAAAACTAACTCCTACATAATGTGTGCAGTCTAACTAGTCATATCTTCACAAACCGAACATCATTTTGTCCAAACGCCATCCCACAGCCAGGACATTTTCGGTGACGGATCTCTAGATTCCTCTGGATGCACGGATTGCAAAATAAATGGTAACACTTCACAATCACCACCTGTCACAGAGACAGAAATGTTGTTTTAGTTGCATCACATAAATTAGAACTATGCAATACTAAGATTATGCGGAGCATCTGTCTACCTCCTTTGGACGATCAAAGCAAACTCCACACTTGAGAATTGACTTGCATTCTTTGATTTCGTCTTCAAGTTTCTGAATTGCAGCTTCCCCACTTCCTAATGTCAACTCTGTAACTTTCATGTTGAGTTCGGAAAGCTCCTCATCGAGTTTCTTTTTGTCCAGTCTGGTTTCAACAACAGTTTTTTTAGTACTCTTAAAGATTACCAAATCGCCTATTTACGTAATAGTATCAAACTATCAATCAAATCTCCAAAACCTTTTAGCTTGCAAGTATCATGTTCTTTAAAAACTCAATTGTGCGAGACCATTGACCATTTAACAAGAAAATACTCCTATAGTTTCAAAAGGGCTAATTGCATAGAAAGGCAAGGAACTTTCATAAAATTTATAATATGGGTAATGTAGTATTTTTATCACCCCCATGATAGTACAACTTCCAGAGTTCTTTAGTTAAAATAAGAAGTTTGAGGTATGTTTAGGTTTGAATATGAAACATAGGTTTCTTCAAACCTACTGTGAGACTGTGAGTGGTAGGTTTTCTGCATCTTCTTTTTCTTTCAAACCTATACCCATTTTCAATCTCATTTACAAACCAAACACCACCTTAATTTTTCTTTTCTTTAATTAACCAACTTCCAAAAATTTCCATTTTGGGTGGGTGGGGGATCTTCCTGAAAATGCTTGATTTCAATATTTATGTCCAATTTACTACTTAGCTTGAGATCCAAGATTCAGAACCTGGCTTGGTGCAAAAAATTAAAAAAGAAGGTAAAAGAAAGAAAAAAACCACCCCTGCATGGTGGTGAAGTCGAACCTCATGGATTTAGTCGGACACCATGGTTACCAAAAAATAAAATTTTGCTGATTACCCGAAATATTTCTGGCTTCCTATCATAGATAATAATTCTACCCAAAATATTCATTACCTTATGACAGAAATTTGAGTAGAGATACATACTTTTATTTGTTATTAACCAGTTCCAAAAATCATGAAGTATGGAACATGAAAGAAGAATACCTTTCATTGTCCAGTTCCTCCTGAATTTCCTCAATTTTTCGGCACATATGGTCGTATTCTCTCTCTGATGAAGAAAGCAATGACTTAAGGCACTTCAATTCCTTATCGGCATTAGATAACTCCCGCTTGCTATTTTCTAGGTTGACTGCCAAGTGCCTATCTTCTTCAGTTGACTTCAAAGCATGTGTAATGCAAGCATTCATCTACATAATTAGGTTGAAAGTTAGGAGAATATTAAACCAGTAACTAACCAGAAATCCAAGCAGCTTATAAGCTAGAGAAACCTTACCTGCTCTTCAGAATGAGCAATGCGTGATTTCAACGATTCAACTGCTGAATTCACCTGTTGAAGCTGTTTTTCTAGCGCCTGCTTTTCAGAAATTAGAGAAGTATGTGATTGTTTCATCTTCACACTCTCGGAAACCAACTGTAGAAAAGGACGTAAATAATTAATATAGAATGATGACAAAAACCATTGCTAATGTGATTATTTAATTTTTCTAAATAAAGCAATTTATAAGAATGGAAAACACTAGATAATGCCACAGACGAATTTTTAACTCTTTTTGACCTGTTTCTTTTCTAGCCAACTATTATTAATTTTACCTTGATATTGTAATCATCCCTCTCCATCACCTGCTGCAGCAAATGCTGATTTTGTGTCTGCATATCTTCATAAGCTTGACCAATAGTCTGAAACAGTGAAAAGATATTATAAGAAAAAAAAAACTTCAAATAATCAGAAAAATATGATTAGACAGGAGTATAAACAACAAAGGAACACAGTACCTCAATTTCAGAAATATAAGCTTCTGCCTCTCCATCTTTGATCTTGATAGCCTCCGTGAGTTCCATAACATCCCTGTACATGTAGCAAATGTTCACATAAACCATTTATATATTCTTTATTATATATTATGTGCAAGATCAAATGTAATAAAAGCCAAAACCTGTCCGAATCATCCAGTTTAACCCTTAAATCAGCAATTTCAGCTTCAGTGTCAGCCAACCTTTGTTGGCAAGCGACCTCAGTTTCTTTAGCAGCTTTAATCCTCAATTCTAAACCGTGTTCATTGAAAGCGGTTTTTAAAACCTCAGCTTGTGAAAGAGCTCTTCGTTCAGATTCCTTAATTTCTATCACGTCCCTGTTGTCATATATCCGCTGTCCAACCATATCCAAAAAAATTTGTGATTCTAGGTTTTCCTTCTGCAACCTCTCAATCTGCAGCAAGGTATTAGTTAAAGCATTGTGTTAAGTACAAAATTCAAATAAGATCTTAGATAGAAAGCTTACACGGGCTTGTAAAGACTTGATCTCGGCAGTCTGCTCGGAACAGCTATCTACCAAATCCTTATGTTCACTGGTCTATAAGCAAAGAAAAAAACGAAAGTAATCAAAATGCAATACTTAGATTATCAGATAAATGATATAATAATAAAGAGTAGCCACCTTTTTGTCCACCAAGTCTCTAAGCGACTGGGACTCCTTCTGTAACGTAACGGCTTCACATCCTGTTTCATTCCAACGATCTAATTGTGATTTCATCATTCCGATTTCTTTGGATAAAGCTGAGGCCATGACTTGAAACTCTGCTTTAATGTCTTTCCTCTCTGTAATAATATTAAGATTTCATAAAATAGCAGAAGTTAGATATTATTAATTTATACTATCATGATTATTATAGCCAAATTTACCTGAATCTTGGACAGCTTCTTCCATTTTGAGTTCCATCTCATTATTCTCATTGATGCATTGCTGAAGCTGGTGCTCGAGGGTTTCAATAGTAGAATCGGGATTGTCAATGGGATTCTTCAAAGCATCTAATGACTCGTTTTTTATGCTGAGCTCTTTTTCCTTCCGTATAACTGAAGACCTTTCAACCTAAAACTGAAATATTTATAACTGACAGCATATATAGAGGTGGCAACAACCAACATGAGTGTGTTCGTCAGATTCCGTAATAGGTTAAAACAGGTCTGGGTAAAAAAGGGTAAGTTTTAGCCCAGTTTAAGTTGATCTAGAACACACTCTGTACAAAATTTTAATTTCTTAACAAACAATTAGTTTGCCAAATATGATGGCAAAAATTACTATTTAGTAATAATCTAATTTTGTCAATAAAATCACTAAGAAGTTTGATTCATTTAAAATACGCTTTGGGAAACTTTCAACCGTGTGACCTGTTCGACCAACTTGACCCATTTCCTTTTTAGCTAGATTAACTTTACCCATTTGACACGAATCAACCATAAGTAAATGGATCGAAATTTTCAACTTCATATATTTGAAAACATTATCAGCCTTACCTGCAAAGAATCTATCATTGCCCTAAACCGCTCCACTTCAGAAGTCCAATATGGAAGCTGATCATTTAGTAAAGTGTAAGGACGAGATGTGTAAATATATTTGTAATCCTTCAGTTCATTCTGCGAAAACAATGTGTTAGAAGTTAGAACAAACCAACTGTCAGTATACAAAAGCAAAGATATTAAGAACGCCCGCAACCTGAAGATCCTGCAACTGTTTCGATAAAATTGAATTGTCCTCGTTTGCCTCTTGGAGTTCAGTAAGACGATCGGATGCCACTACCTACATTAATTGAAGAGTTAAATACTTTGTGTGCAGGCAAATTTAGAAAGAGAAGATAAAAATGATAACCTTTGCTTCCTCTACGGAGTCCTTTAAATCACGTAATCCCATAGTTTTATCGACAGTAGTTTCAGGTGAAACACTTCCATTAACAGCAAACAGTTCTGGAGGCTGCACACCAGAAATTCGGTCTTTCTGCATCTTTAAATTTACAAGCCTTCTTCTACTTTCTTCGAGTTCTGCCATGCTATCCTCCACATCACCTGCTATACGTTTGATCTCGGACTGATCCACCGAATGGCTATGACTATAACTCTGAATCATATCATCATATTCTCTATGCTTAACATGAAGAGCTTCGATAACTACATGTAAATGTTCAACTTCCTCTTTTATTAATTCATCAATCTTATTCGATTGAATAATTGCATCTGAGACATAGCAAAGTCAATCATCAGTAGGTATTCTTAGTAAGTATGTAAGAAAAAGTTGACCTCCAGTTAAAGAAAATACCAACCTTCTGCAGATAAATTTCCATGCAAAGATTGATTAATGGTCTCAATTTTAGCTATCAGAACTTGTATAGTATCTTCTATTGATTTCATCAAATTTAAAGTAGATGAATGCCGTAAAGCAAGTGCTTCTTTAATATAATTAAGACGCTCCTCACTTCCATTAATCCCAATGGAATCTGACCGCAAGAGTCTGCAAAGGAATATTTCCTCTGCGGGACATGATGGGACTGAATCTACAAAGTAAATAGGCAATTTGATTATGAGGAAGTAATATTTGGGATGGTAAGATAACTTTGGTATACCAAATTACAGACCTCGAGAAGAGTCTGCATGTTGCAATGCTTCTAAAGCACTATGGCCTGCTCCCGCTCGTGCTCCAAGGAGAATTAAGTCATCATCCAACTAAAGAGAAGGTATTCGGATTTCAGACAATAAATAGAAATAAGCGTCAAACCATAAAAAAAAACGATGTATAAAAAGTTACCTGATTCCATAGTTGATTAATTGTAACTAAAGAGTCATCATAAGAAGTTTGCCCTTGTCTTAATTCTTTGATTTTATCTTCCAGATCATGCAACTCATGCTTCTGGAGTTCTAACTGCTGAACAAGTTTCTGATTTTGATACTGTAGCACTGTTGCATCAACCTACCATAACAAAAGGAACTTCAGCAATCCAATCCAATCCAAATGTCGATTGTTCATAATGTATTTATAGTTCATTTCGACACTATGATCACAAGCTTATGACTGTTTTAATCGACCAATAAAAAGGAAAATGGCATAAAAAGATACTCAACTTATCCTAATGTTCCATTTGCGGTAGTTAACTCTTTCTAGTTAACATAATGTACTCGGCATGATTTTGGACCCACGATAGGAATTTTAACTCATTAAGCAAGTAGGCGGTAATGAGCACCACCGAACCACCACTTTTTAGACGAACCTTTAGCCTATAATTAGCATCAACCCTTATTCGATCATTTTATTCCTCACAATATAAAAATCGATTGAGTGAAAAGAAAGAACTTATGTGGGAAATGGTCAAGTTTCGTATTATTTCAAAATCGGGCATAACACTTATCACTAAACCCTTCTACGAGTTATTTACACTTGTAGTTTCAAATTTAGTAATACTATCAATCCACGGTAGCTTCATGAACCATACGGTAGTAACGCTAAACCTGGTAGACTGCCAGTAGTGGCCGTGACCTCAAATGAAAGATCGGAAGTTGCGTATTTAATTAACAATATTAGGTCAAGTACCTCAAACAAAATATTAGAAATAAATTAAATACCTTTTTATGCCATTTACCCTTAATATCAAAACAGAACTTGTTTTGTCGAAAAAACTCGATCCCAAACTCACACAAGAATTTCAAGATGAAGAACCTACAAAGCACAATTTCCGTTTAATCCACTTATGCATAACCTTTTCACTCTCAAATGACAAAACTCAAAATGGGTATACAAAATCTCGACCCTATACGTAAAAGATGCCCTAAATTTGACTTCATAAGTTCCATAGCTTCTTGAAAAAACTCAAAAATGTAAAACTAATAAAATAATATGAAACCCTAATATTGATTTCAATGACCTGTTTATCAAACCTCACGCTTTTTTTTTCTTGCCATTTGTATCATGAAAAATATAAAACCCTAATTTTGGGCTTATGAAAGATTCACAATATTAAACAATAATTCATTGACGAATGTTTAAGCATATGAATAACGGTGAATGCGTTAAGTTGATAATAAAATAATAAATAAAAAATAAATATATACATACAGACAATAGATATAGAAAAGGAAGGAAGGCGTACAAGATGAGTGCCATTTTCGGGAGAAGGATTGGGGTGGCGTGCCATGTTGTTATTGGTTTGAAGAAGACGAGGGCGTTTATTACTATTATTATTAATATTATTATGATGTTTAGGCTGTTCATCTGAATCGGAAGTTTCCATACTTACAACTTCACTTGTAGTATTCCACCCTTCGCCACCATCACCGTCTGATCGTCTTTCTTGTTCGGTGTGGGTGGGTGTGTGTGTTTTTGTGGGTATCAGAAAGAAGGAAGGAAGTCAGAATTAACGGGCCAACTAACGGTAACGGAGACCGGGTTCGGTTGTTTTGGAAATTAATTGAAGAGTTATGGGCTAGGGCTAGGGCTCGTCTGAATAATTAGTGTGTACCTTTAACCATTAAAGCATACTCGGTATCATATTAGTTTGGATATTCAAAAAAAATTAAAGAGTTATTATCACACATAGTCCATGTGGTTGTGAAAATTTGAGTTTTAACATCTGTGATTTTTTTTTTTTTTATCAGTACCCATCTTCAATATTACATTTTGTATTACCAACAATCCTTGCCACTAAGGCCTCTCTCTATCCTGACGCCGTCATCCCCTCGTCTTGACTGTCATATCAGCTTTCTCTCTCCAAGACACACCCAAGAACTACGAGATCACCCCTTTCATTCTGGGG
>JAOEHQ010013077.1:0-15923 GCA_025447715.1 Asclepias incarnata
GGGTGATACTTATCAATAAAAAAGTAAAATGGGCATACGTGTACATAAGGAAAAGTACGTGCGTCATCCCGTGACTTAACCCTTGTTTAAATCCCCATTCCATGATGCTAAAACGGATTGAGATTCAAATTATTCATTTTCCTTTTTCCCTTCATGTTTCTTTAAAATCATTCTTGTTATCATTATCCGTTTAGTGCGAAAATCAAGACGGTGCACGTAGATAAGATACCGACACCCAAATATTTGTTTATTCATATTTACCTATCTATATCTATATCTTCACACATGTTTACATTCATCAAAGATTGTAAGAGAAAAATAAAAGAATAAAAAAAAAATCGCAGGTGATTATGGGTCGCTTTGAAGATGAAAGATTGCTCTTGGAAGGCAGACTAGTTGAGGTAATAATTATATTCTATGTGTTTATAAACATATAAGTTCCATAGTTTGATGCAAATGCCCAATATCGTAATTTCTTAAATGAGTTTTTTTTTTCTTTTAATTTATTTTTACGACGAATGTTAGTCGTTAATAGTTAGTTATTCTCAAGTTAATAATTAAACGTTAATTCGTTAATAACCGAGTTTGAACTCGAGACATTCGAAAAAGCAGAGCTTCTCATCTCCTCTTGGACCACTAGATCAAGAGCTCATTCATCGTTAATGAGTCTAATTATATTTACCTTTTTAGTTTGAACTAACCCGGGACATTCAGAGAGGCAATGTCTCTCACCTCCTCGTATACCACTGGACGAAGAGCTCATTGACGTTAAATAAGTCTAACATTATCTGTATCTTTTTAATGATAATTTGATTTTAAATTTTAATGTTTCTAAAATACATAAATAAAATATAATATATGGGTTATGTAATTATGTATCATATTTCAATTAGAATCAATTATAAATGTATGAAAGATAATTTTTAAAACTATTGTTTGACTTTTCCTATTAATTAATTTGTAATAAATGTTTGATAAAATTAAGATTTATATTGAGAATGTATAATAGTCTTTGGGTGTGTTTGGCCAAAAAACTTGAAGCTAGGGTTGTGGTTAGGGCTAGTGGCCGGGGCTTTTTTTCAACTCTTTTTAACCAAACTTTTATTTTACAGACCTTTTGGGCTTTTAGGGACTGGGGCTTCTTTTCATAATCCCACATCCAAACAGAGTTATTTTTTTATAAAAAGACTTGTTTTTAAAAGCTCAGGACTTTAAGCTCTTAAAAACCCTTTAAAAGCCCCTTGCCAAACATGCTTTTTTTTTCAATCTTGAAAAATTAAGTGATTAAACAAAAGGGTGCACAATGTTTATAATATATTATAGATTATAGATAAATTAAGTCGATTTACATATTTTAAGAAATATCGAGTTTAGTTTGGGGAACATATTGTGTACACTACTTCCTTCTAAGAAAAATACTGTAGTAATTAGTCCCAGATATATGTTCTGGTTGGCCATATATGTCTATGCAGTGTAATCGAGTATTCCGGGAAGGGTGATCAAGTCCAAAAGCGTTCTCCATCCGTAGATTTTGACCCTTTACCCAATCCGCCCACTTGTAAGATGAAGCTTTCCAAAACTAGAAAGTAAAGGAAATAATCCAATACATTGAAAACATGTTTTTGTGGTTATTAAGTAAAGTTTCCTTTGACGTTTTATATTTGTGTGTAGACCGAGGACAGCCTCTACACGGGAGATGGTTCAGTCGACGTTAAGGGAAGAAAAATTTTAAAAACCAATACTGGAAATTGGAGAGCATGCCCCTTTATCCTTGGTATTTATCGTTATTCTTGTGCTCGCTTTCTGTTATTATATGGATTATTAACATTGTTTGAGTTTGAGACAGGAAATGAATGTTGTGAGCGTCTAGCCTATTATGGAATATCAACTAATCTTGTGAGCTACCTCACTAAAAAGTTGCACGAAGGAAATGCTTCGGCTGCCAGAAATGTTACTACGTGGCAAGGCACATGCTACCTGACTCCTCTTATCGGCGCTGTCTTGGCAGATGCATATTGTGGAAGATATTGGACTATTGCTGTCTTCTCCATCATATACTTCATTGTAATCATTAAAGGTTTAAACATGTTGCTAGAGGTGGCAAACAGGCTGGTTGGGTTGCAGGTCGAAACTGGTTTGGGTCAACAGTTCGGTTTTTAATATGGGTCGTAACAGACGGTTTACCTGCAAAAGATTTTAGCCCTTTATGTTGGAAATTAGTTCAGGCTTCACAAAGTATCTTGAAAGGAAACAGGTGAAAACTTCGAAGTAGACATCTATTGAAATAACATATTTTTGGTACATTAAATTCAACACACTAATTTGTTATGAAAAGTACAAGTTTTCTGGATAAAATATATAAACCGCACCTAACCTGTTTCGATCGGTATAAAAAAAATTACATGTTCTTATCCTTTACTCGATCCACCCATTTTGTTACCTCTATTGCATACTATATTAACGAGTTATTGTGTGCTAATACAAGCTTTCATTTTATTTTCACGTTGTTCATAGGGAATGTGCACGTTGACTATGTCAGCATCGGTCCCATCTTTGAAGCCTGTTGAATGTGTGGGTGTTGATTGCCCAAGAGCCACCCCTAGTCAGTATGCATTTTTCTTCAGCGGGCTTTATCTGATTGCACTTGGTACTGGAGGGATCAAACCATGTGTTTCATCGTTTGGGGCTGATCAATTTGATGACACGGATCCTAAAGAGAGAGTGTCAAAGGGATCTTTCTTCAATTGGTTCTATTTCTCCATCAATATAGGTGCATTAATTTCAAGTTCGTTAATTGTATGGATTCAAGACAATAAGGGCTGGGGACTAGGCTTTGGTATTCCTGCATTATTCATGGGTGCTGCTATTGTTAGTTTCTTTCTTGGAACACCTCTATATAGATTCCAGAAACCAGGTGGAAGCCCAATTACCAGAATGTGTCAGGTTTTAGTTGCATCATTTCATAACAGGAATCTGCGAGTTCCTACTGATAGCTCGCTTCTATATGAAACTCCTGATAAAGTCTCAGCAATAAGGGGAAGCCGAAAACTCATTCATACTGACGAAATGAAGTAATTTTCTTTACCTGAACACTATACCAATTCTTGTAGATGGCAAATTGGGTGGGTGGAACGGGGTTTGTAACGAGTCATATATATTCGGCCAACCCATACAGCATTTTTGCCCCTTTTCATAAAAAGATAAGAACTAAATTTATAATGAACTATATAATTTTTTTTGAAAAAGGCGTCTAGAAAGCATTGAGAGAACCTGTTAACTGAGTTTCAACCCTTTTGATATGTTTCCACTTGAGCCAAATTTATCCCGTTGGAGACATTATAGTCAACCTATTTGTAGGTAATGGGTCGAAATTACCACCTCTACAGCCATTGTTATTCTTTGTTACATATTTGCCAATAGATTGTCATTATGTACAGTCCCTATGAATTTGTTGATTTAGGTTGTGTTTATTGTTAACTGTTTAAATGGGATTAATTATATTAAAAGTTGCTAAAAAGAGAACATGTCAAATAGGTTGAAAGCCTTCCAAATAATTTCACATGTCAAATAGGTTGAAAGCCTTCCAAATAATTTATCACACTAATTATTTATCAAATAATTTGGACTAGTGTCCGGGACCCAGCTTGACCTGTACAAAACATTACTTGTTTTGATTTGTTAACCAACCCATTACTTGTTTTGATTTGTTTACCAACCCATTTCATTTGCCATCTCTAATTTTATACATTTACCATTGATCATTTCATATGGCAGGTTTCTTGATAAAGCTGCTGTACTCTCTTCAACCGAAACCACCGGTGGTAACTACTCCAATTCATGGAGATTATGTACTGTAACCCAGGTAGAAGAACTAAAAATCTTGATCCGAATGTTCCCAATCTGGGCAACCGGGATTGTTTTCTGTGCAGTATACGCCCAAATGTCAACCATGTTTGTAGAACAAGGAATGATGATGGACACAGCAATTGGTACATTCACCATTCCTGCTGCTTCCCTTTCCTCTTTTGATGTCATCAGTGTCATCTTTTGGGTACCTGTTTATGACCGAATCCTTGTCCCGATTGCAAGAAAAATCACAAAACAAGAAAGAGGCTTTACTGAACTGCAAAGAATGGGTATCGGTCTCTTTCTCTCTATTTTTTGCATGTCCGCTGCAGCTTTGGTTGAAATAAAACGTCTCAATATTGCTAGATCACTCGGTTTAATTGATAAAAACACCCCTGTTCCAATGAGCATCTTCTGGCAAATACCACAATACTTCTTGTTAGGTGCTGCAGAAGTGTTCACTTTCATCGGCCAGCTTGAGTTCTTTTATGATCAGTCACCTGATGCTATGCGTAGTTTGTGTAGTGCACTTGCTTTACTGACGAATTCACTGGGGAATTATCTGAGTTCCTTCATTTTAACCATGGTCACATCTATTACTACTCGTGGTGGACAACTTGGATGGATACCTGATAACTTGAATCAAGGTCATCTTGATCGGTTTTTCTGGCTTTTGGCTGGACTTAGTTTCTTGAACATGGTCGTGTATGTATTTTGTGCTAAGTTGTACAAATCAAAAGCGGCTTCCTAGATTTTCGCAACAAGTTCACCTTAGTATAGATCAATGATGTTTCTATATTGTTTAATAAGACTTATTAGGGTTGGCCTAACATCAGTTTGTTTACTTATAAATGGAATAGTCTAGTCTCTGGCTCGTACATAGTTTTTTGGTTAGCGGGTACTATACGAGTACAACTTTAATCACTTTACTAATTACCCAGAATTTAATTTTTAACACCATCGGACCGTTTATATAGGGAAATGTTTTTGTCAGAGAAAGAGAAATGGAATGGAGATAAACCGATAAACCGAATCAAAGTAGGAAAAGAATTAATGTGTGAGAAACATGTTGATGGATCCGTTGCTTCAGAATTTGTTGAAGGCAGATGATTGATGTTTTGAAACAATTCACGGTGAGAATTGATATGTTAGTCTTTTAATGTAATTGGACCTTGTATTTTACATGAGTTAAGAGGTACGGAGTGTATGTCTGTATAAATCACGTGTGTTTGGAATCAAAATAGCAGGTGTCTGTGTCATAGGGGCCCGTGCTCCGTTGCAGATTCCTAGCAGTGGTGTCCCGAAAACAGCAACAATTTTACTTAGTATGTTAGTAAGGAGGTAATTGACCCATAAAGTTTGTTACTCATCAGTGATATGTGTGCTCTTATTGATACGTTGTTGTTATGCCTTGTAACCGTCATATTTTTCCGGAAGGCAGTAGGTTTTATTTATTATTATTTTTTTTTAACATTCAATTTTATTGATATAAGATTAGCGAGGAGCTGGGAGTACAAACAAAGAGAAGAAAAAATTACAAAACGAAATTAGAAATTGAAGTGACACCATTTTGACCAATCAATGTTGTGTTTGGGAGATCTAGTTGAGAGTCAGAGGAAACCGATGGTTTTTAGTTTTTTTTTAGCAAATCGAAGAGAGGGGGTCTTATGTAAGAATATGGAGTCATTTCGAGATTTCCATATTATTTAAACATAAGCAAGCATTATAAGATTTATAAAAGTCCTTTTGCTCGAATCAAGGTGAAGGTCTTTGTCGAGGGAGAACAGATCACGGATCGAGGATGGTTTCATCTATGGCAGTTTGCACCATGCTAGAATATGTTTCCATAAGGAGTCAGTGAAGGTGCAATGAAGGAATAAATGAGCAGCAGTTTCTTCATGGGAGTTACAAATGGAGCAAGGTGTCGTAGTCAGGGGAATATGGCGTTGTAGCAGCTGGTCGACAGTGGGGACCCGGTTCATTTCAAGTCGCCATCCTAAGGTGTTGACCTTTAATGGTGCAAGTCGGTTCCAAGGGAAAGGCCAATAATGGGGATTGTAGGTTGCAGCTTGAATCCGGGTTCTCATTGATCTGACATTGAATTTCAATTTATCATTCTCCCTCAAACCTATAATTCAACACACAAAATAAAGATTTAACTTAGAAATATTTGACTAACTGGTTTTGGAAACATGTCAACAACTTTCATTTTCTTACATAAGAAATTATGTTAAGTCCCATTGTAAAAATATTTGCAGTTTGATCTTCTGTATCAACCTTTAGAGTTTTGATAACACCTGGAGCTGGTTTTTCATTAACAATTTGTAAATCAATTTCGAAAGGTTTTGATTTTTCGTGAAAAACAAGACTTTTAAGGTGCGCTTAGTTGTAGAAAACCTTGCCTGATTGTCCTGCAAATGATATTTGTTGCAATCAAAACAAACTACTATAAGTATATGTGCACATTTCATGTTTAAGCATTTTGACTGAAGCCCAGAAGCAATATTTGAGCACATGAAATCAGAATTCAGAACAATCGAAAGAAGATCGAGCTAGAGAATAACACAAGAAATAACAAAACAAGACGAAGCATTATAACAAAAGTCATTGCTGCCTTCAGAAATATTAAGAAACCAGAAATACAGTAACGATAGTTGAGAAACACGCGAAATGGAATGAACTCTTACAGAGTCTTTGTATGCTAAAAAAATGAACAAATACGCTTGACTATATCATCCAATTTTTAGGGATTAAAAACAGAGAAATTGATATCATTGGCAGCATCCTTTTTACAGAAAACTTCTTCCACTGAATGCACTTTGTGGCCCGTCACTGCGCATATCTCGGACTATTTCCTCTCCTACCCCAAGAAAGTCTCTTGTGAATCTCACACCAGTAGATTGTTGAATACCATTGTTCTTAAGAGTGTTTCCTGGCTGGATCGGTACTTCAGAATTGTGAAGTTTCCATGTGTTATCATATCCCCCACCTCGGCTTTCCTCTTGTCCATAAGCTGCACCAGAATTTAGATTCAAAATAGAGGACCCGGCGCCACTGCTGCTAAAAGAGTTGAGAAGCTCAATCATTTTGCTGTCATGTCCATTGCTATCAGAATTGCCGAAAATTTCACTGCCAAAAAGAAATTTGCCCTTTTCATACTTATTTCCATCGGTAGGAGTGCTAGAGGAAGAAGTTGCATAGCATCCAGCAAAGTTAGTAGCACTGTTGCTGCTAGATGTTGAACCAATTAGAGCAGCTTTCTGAAGCAATGTCGTGGCAGGAAGTTGCGGCATGGCACGGGTGTGTGATGATAAATAATGTGCAGTAGAGTGATCTGAAACATTTCCGCCACCAATGACCATACTTGTTCCGTCATTTCCAAAATCCATGTTGCTTCCTATGCAACTGAATTTGTTGTCTCTAGGCATGGTAGTAGTATTCATCAGATTGGTGAAAAACATTGTATCGGAACTTGTCTCATATTTGTGTTGGTTTGATTGATATGTTGATGGCATAAAGGGAGCTTGAGAGGCTTTGTAAGGATTCGGTCCCATAGATGGTTTGATCATGAGGCTGATCTGACTGGTTTGGTCCAACTGAGGAAAACTTTCGTTCATGTGGCTAGGCTGATTGCTGCTGGATGAGCCGACTCCCTTGGAACTCATAGCAGGTTGATACTTTATTGGGACTGCTTGAGCCAATGCCTCACAGAAAGCCCTGTGCGAGACGAAGTTGTCACGCCTGCGCGCAAAGTAACGGGAGTACGTTGAATGTTAACAACGATTAAGTACTCGATCATTATATCAAGTATAAGAAATAATATACTACAATCTCAACCTTAATAAATGTATAAAGACTTAAAACTATAAAATGTAAACATAATTTTAGAAATGTACATAGATGCACCACTACAATATTTTTTTTTAACGGCCATTCGATTAATAACATCACGAAGCACCCCATCATACAAGGATGAGACCCTACAATTCCACTTCGTGGGAAACACAGGGATGCCAGTTGGACTGACATCATTTGCTACATGCTTTTTTTTATTTTTAAAGATGTACCACGTCCTATCCAAAACTAATATTAACATTCATACTATATAAAAACAAAAAATAGATAAAACTAACATTATAAATCGTATAACCAAAAACAATGTAAAAAGATAATGCCTCTAGTGATTAAGGATTTGTATATGCCAATGAGGTTGGTAACACATCGGTAAGGTCTTAGTACTTTGGGGTTTTTCACCCGTATTCAAGTCTCACTCCCTATATTGATGAGGGTATTTGAAGTATTTTCGGTAGGATAGTTTGTCGTTTAAATAAAAATTAAGTATTTGTATATAACATAGAATGTTTCATATGTAAAATAAATTTTCAATAGTACTTACTAGTAATTTAAAATATGTATAGATCGTTATCTTATACTGTCCGTTCGTGTATACACACAGATCCAATGACTGCTATATACTAAACAAAACCATTTCTTAATGTATTATATATAAAAACATCAAACATTAAAGCCCAACTAGATAAAGGGATATTACCAATATCGAATGAAGTACGGAGTGACAAACAAACAAATTAGTAAATTTCTTATATATATGACCAGAAAAGTCAACATTATTTGGGATACTTTACAAAGCTCTCAAATCTCGAAAGTGTAATACAAAGCATATAGTTAATTGAGTAATTAACATTCAAAAAAGTTGAGTAATTGGGCTTTAAACCAATAAAATTTGGGAGAACAAAGAAAATTTGGGTAAGTTATAGTGGGTTTTTTTTTTCTTTACATAGGTAAGAAATTATTTAAACCAATAAAAATTTTTCTTTCGTGAAATATTTTATTTTTATTCGATATTAAATATAGACTAATATCCATTTTTGTAGTAGTGAAACTCAAAACAAAAATATTATTTTCTTATGTTTATACTTATTTTAAGGTATAATTCTTATTAATTCTTAATCAAAGATACTTTACGTATGTCTATTTATAAAAACTATACTAGGTTCGATTACAAAAGTAAAGTTTTTTTTTTTATTGTCATAAAAAAAATAATATACTATTAAAGTTAAGGTTACAATTAAAAAAAAAAAAAAACGTGATAATGCAAATAAATATTGGTTATTTTATAACGTTTGGTATGTGAAACGTGAGTAATATATTGTATGAATGTTAGAATCCGTAGAAGATAGTATTAGATTTGAATATAAAACATAATTAGAATAAGATTTTTTTTTTTAATAAAAAAAGTGATAGGTAGACTTGGACCAATACATGGAAATATAAAATTAAATTAAATGAATAAACTATACCAAAAGTGATACATGTTGCTCCAAGATGTACCAACTGTACATGATATACGGTGTGACTTAATTTTTGTTTATATTATTATATAACGTTTGTTTTTTTATATTGGTAAAAGTTTATAGTTTCATTCATAATTATCCTTTTTTTTTCTTTTTTTTTTTAACAGGGGTTTTATCAAATGAATTAACAAGGAGCTAATGAAATTAGAAAAAAAAAATAATAACATTCGATTTTGTAACCAATGTATCCAACTAATTTTAGTTTTACATCTAGAGTTACACCAATTATATGATAAAAATCAAACTAAAACAATTTAGTTTTCATAAACTAAAATCATTGGGTTACGGTTTTTAAATGGTTTGGTTTTTCGGTTGGGGGTTATTTCGGTTCGGTTTTTAGTTTTTAGTTAATTGGTTTTAACCACTTGTGGACTTGGACCAACTTTGAGCTTGAAAAAGTTAAAGTTTAAGTCATATAATTACATTACAACTTCAACAACAATTTTAAACAAAATCGTTTTGACATTAGCCAAATTGCCTGATCTTTTATTGATATATACAACTGAACCAGGGTAAAACTTTTTTGCCATAAAAAAAAAACAAAATCATCAAGTATATTGTATATGCTAATGTTATATAGTATGCTAGAACACATGTGGCAATATCACATGTTTATAGTGTTGTATATAGATAACACTACATAATATATATATATATATATATATATATATATTAGGGCTAGTTATTGTAAAACAATAAGATAAGATCTTGACTAGGGGTGTTCACGGTCAAAGAACCGAACCGAACCATGTCTGTTGTGGACCGAATCGAAAACCAATGTTGTGCTAAATGTGGAACCGAGGACCGGACCTGGTAAGTCGGTCGGTCGGTCCATGTTTTCCTTAAATGATAGCCCTTAGAGCTGTCAATAAGAATAATTATATGCATTAATTACACTCAGATTTTTCTTTTATATTAAAGATTATAATTAATTCACGTTATTTAAAAAAATTTTTTGACTATATTAAATGCAAAAGTCAAGTGTATTAATTATAATCTTTAATATAAAAGAAAAATCTGAGTGTAATTAATACACATGATTATTCTTATCGACAGCCATAAAGACTGTCATTTAAAAAAACCCTATAAATAAATAGGCTTGGATTATGACAAATCTAATATATATTATAATAAATCAAGGTGACTATTCATTAATAACACTTTAAAATAAGAACAGTAAGAACACTTAAAATTCATGATTTTGCATATCAAATTCATCAAATTGATGCATTTGCATCTCAAATAAAGAATAATACATAGATGCTTTGATTCAGATTTTCATTATTTATCGAAAAATAAAGATTCATAAATTTGATGCAGATGCATCTAAAATGGATGCATAAATCAAAAAGTATGATTTTCTCGGTTTTGACGGAGCAATGCATGTGTTGTTAAATATTAAAATAATGATAATTAGTTTTACACTATGTTATTTTTATGGACTTATAATGCTTCAAAATGAAGTTTTTATATTTTCTCACACCATTCTTACTTTAAAGGTGTTCTCATTTAATTGGAACTATATATATATAATGCAACTTATTAATCATTAATTCAAGTTTTTTTTTTTAAGGCAGCAGCGGATAAATGACTAACTCTCTCCCACGCGAGAGCGCCCACGCTGGTTCGACTCCTGGCAATGCCCTAAAGGGTTTGCTCCCCATGTGTTAGATGAGTATAGCATTGCTAAGGCACCCTCACCACATTTGCATGTGGCAGGATTCAAACCTGAGACCCCCAGCAGGAAACCCCTAAGGGAAAACTTTCTGACCACTGGGCTAACACCCCAATGGTAATCATTAATTCAAGTTAGTAGTCAATGTGGAGTTAGCTTACCGAGTAGAGACTTTGTTTCTTGAAAAGAAATCTAGAGTTCAATTTCTAACATGTGTAATTTTAAGATTATTTGGGGTAATATAGGAGTAGAATAGATTATTGTTAAATTTAATTTTTTTTAATTCAAGTTAGTATTTATCATTTTCGTATGAACAAATAAATGTAAATTGTTAGCATTTGAAAAACGGACACTAAATAAATAAATGTCCATAATTGATGACACCATAGATGGAGTAAAACAATATTTCCATAATGATTTTATTTTTTTTAAATGTGTTCTCTTTTACAGTCGGACACTTATTTTAGAACGAAAATGATTATATGGTTTCGTTCCATAGTTTGTACATAGGTCTATAATACCAATTACCAAGGACCACGATTAATCAAATTAGCTTTATAAAGACATAAAAGGTTAGTCATATTAACGAAACAAGTCAACCAATAATATGATGATTAATAACCCGAATGTAGATTTTTGGAAGATAAAGCAAAAACTACTATAATTATTGAAACTTGTAAGAGTCCTCACAACGTCCTCGTTGTGGACTCATCATCGGCTCGTTATTCGTTGGACCACGAGCCAACACCATTAGGTGTGACTTGTAGTCAGCTCACGGTTGGGTGACTCGTGGTTGGTATAACGAGTGATGAAAGGTTGTCTTTTTTTCCCCTTTAATATTATAAGTGTAAACTAAAATAAATGGTGAGTCCTAGACTAATGGTTGGTTAGTGATGTATTGAGATGTTGTAAGTGAGTAGGGGTTGATTAGTAGTGGAACAGATCTTTCTGATTTGCGTTGATGTGACGCTGACAGAGACTAGTGGTTAATTAACGATGAATGAGACATTGTGACCCTCTAAACTGAAACGAAAATGAACAAGTGAAATTGAAAGTATATACCTGGTGAAAAGTGTGCCACAATGGCATTGATATTCTCTTTTCCCACAAATCTTTGAATGGGCTTTCAAGTCAGATTCAACAGCATATAGCCTTGTGCACCTTTTACATTTGAACTTCTTCTCACCATGCTTTCGAAAATAGTGTTTTTTGATGCCAGTAAGGTCACCAAGTGCACGAGAAGGGTCATGATGGACACAAGAGGGTTCAGGACACAAATAAACTTTTCTTTTGACCACTACATCGTTTTGATCCTCAGTCCTTTTTTGCTTAAGCTTCCATGGAAGATTGTGACCCCTTTTATGAAGTTGCAGGTTTTGCTCCCTTGGAAACCCTTTGTAGCATACCTCACAAATAAATTTATTTTTTTCCATTAAAGAGGTAGGAGAAAGTGCTATGACTTGTGCATCTGGGTCTATCAACAATTTACAATAAAATTCCAAATAAGTTATAAAAATAAATAAATTATATTGAATAAAGATTTTCAATAGCATTGACCCATATGGTTTTTTAGTGTTTTTCTTAATTTCCAAAACATTTCTAAATAAGGATTTTCTTACAATTTAAAAATCAAGCAAGATACAAGAAAAGACAAGAAGAGTGAACAATCATATCATTGTTTCAGCTCCTTTCGCTTTAACTTATCTAAAAATAATAAGACACCAACTTAGATCAACATCTAAGCCGAGTTTGAATTTCAGTTTACACCACTTGAAAATTTATCGGGGTAACACGCCCCCAAAGGATCGAACTCCAGATCATTAAACAGGAACCTTCATAGAGTAAAATTTCTCATTTCATCTCCGACCAATTAAACCGGGGCCATTGATCTCAAAATAGTTATCTAAGTTATCCAGTAAATGATGAATTGACATAACTCGTTATTATTTAAATAAAAAGTAATTTAAAATTTTTCGTTAAAAATAAAAATTAATTTGTAATAATGACAATTTTTTTTATGCGGTGTGATTATTTAAATTGGACAATTTATTATCGCTATGGTAAGTATTTTTTAGAAGAGAAAGGATATAAAAAAAAATATTGATAGAAAATGAAGTAAAATAGTTAAAGAACTTGCATGGCATTCCTGGAGGATTTCTTCGTTTCTTGAGAGGAACAACTACATGGATATCTTCTTCTTGGTTGATATTATGTACTTCATTCATTTGGCCTAAGAGTAACAATGATGATCCAGAAGCCATGTCGATCTGTCTTTCGATATATCTCCTAGCCTTAATTAACAACTTTTTTTTTTTTTAACAGCAAATTGTATTAAAAACCTTTCACGACAAGAGATGCTTAAAAACTCAACCTCTCGATCAAGTCAGGAAAACTTGATCGATCCATAACTTTTCAAAAAGAAGTTATTGATCAAGCGAAAATGAGCCAAAGTTGCGAAATATTTTGGTCGATATGTGATGGAACTTTACTAACACATAAACAGAGGATCGGACTTCAACTAGACTACACCATTTTCGAAATGTTATGCTTATTCTTTAGCCTTAAAACCTCTTATTTCATTTTGTGAGACTTCAAAAGCTAGTTAAACATGTTTCATGTTCTCTTATATGACTTCAGAGAGAATTAGTAGTGGGTCCCATTGCCGCAAAATGACATAATCTCGTATGTGAGCCAAGGTAAGTACTAAGTAGAGAACCACCGCCCTCTCTCTCTCTCTCTCTCTTCATCTCTATATATACATCATCACAATGTGATGCAACATGTTTAATGTGAAGTTCATCCCATAATAAATACTTTTTGACTTTGAAGGTTTTTGTTAAATCATTTTCTATTTAAACCAGAAGGCAAATGTAAGCATAACGAGGAGATTATGCTCGCGTGTTGCTGCATCTATTTTTTTTTAATTTAAAAGACAGTTGGTCGTAATATAATACGTATATTTAAGCGAACAATAACACTTGGATAACAATGATATAACGTTAGTACGAACATAGTATATAGTAATACTTTTATTAATGAAAATAACGACACTTCAATAACAATAATATAATGCCTTACCAACAGTTACATTAACCAAAACAATGACACTTTGATAACAATTATATAATATCTTACTATATATCATGAGATAACAATATAACATATAGTAATTGGCAAAACCGAAATTCCGGAGAAAATAAAACCCATAAAGAGAAATTAAACCCAAAGCTAAATATAGTAAATTGTATAAAGTATAATAACAAATAAAAAATAAACATTAGTTGAAACTTAGAATCATGACTAAAAAAGAAAAAGCTAAAACAAAAAAAAAAACTCAAAAAGAAAAACTAAGACCCAAAGTTAAATATAGTTAAGTGTAGAATGCAAAAACTAATGGAAAGTTATTGATATTTTATGGGGACATTTATGATTGATAAAATTTTTGATATTTTATGTCGAGTTTGCTTTTTCAATTTTATGATATGAATACCGTACTAAAGTTATAGTATCGGTACAGCTTTTTTGGGTACCAAAACCTCTTAGAACATAAAAACATGCTTGACATTTAAAACATAGTACGCCAATTTTATATTCAAATGTTGTTTGAAGTAAATAGAATCTGAAGTGGAGTAGAGGTGAGCCTTATGTTCTATTTAAGTCATGCCGAAACATAGAAACATGCCCTCTTATATAGATTTATACAATTTAAAAATAAAACCAACACTGAAAAACGCAGAGCTTAAAACATAAAACACCTTGATTTTGGAGTACCTTCTAAATGATCAAACTATTTTTATAATTTGGTTTAAGTTAGTTATGAGGAAGAGTATGAGCACGAGTCTAAAAAAAGCCTTTAAAACTTCATGCGGTAATAGGGGTGGTATTATTACTACCGAGCCGATTGATACCTAAACCGGTTATTATAAAAAATATGAACCCAATACTGTATCAAATAACAAGCGGTACCGGTTTTCGATACCGGTTCTGTAACATTATTTTGGAATTTCGAAGTATTAAATGTTGTTAAGTTATCAGTCATTTTAGATAAAATTACATATATTATATTATATACACAAAATGACAATTTGTAATAGTATAATAATAAACAAAATTTGGTAATGATGATGACCCGTCTTTGACCATATTTGACCATATGATATTGAAGTCCATCACCACATAAATTCAAAACGAGTAAACCGTAGAGGAAGTATATATATTTTGTATTTGCACATGTATCGTCATCTTTTTTGAAATTAAATTTCAACTAGTCAAAGGTTTAAACTCTGATTTTTAATTCCTCAATACTTTTAACTAAATGTTGAGAAAAAGAAAAAATATATATAAAATATATCTCAATTCATAAAGTAATATAAAATTTTATGCATGAAATGCACTGTTGTTTTGTAACGCTTTTGTTTTTATATTGTTTTCACAAAAAAATGTAAACAAGTAAAAAACAATTTTGACTACAATAATTGCTATGACAACAAAATCTATTTATGTATCGGTATACCCATTACCTACTAATTTTATATGTATTTGATATCAGATTAATAAATTACTAGATTTTATACCCATGTATCAATGATATTTGATTAACTAAAAAAAAATAAGTATTTAAGATTTTGTTTGCATTACATATATAAAATACTTTATAGTATGAATCGTCATTTTCATGAACTATAAAAAATTAGTATTTTCATTCGTTATTTTAGATTCATATGACCAATGTTTTAAAAACCGGACCGGACCGGCCGGTTCGACCGGTCGGACCGGTTCGCGGTCAGGGGACCGGTTTTTAAAACCCGGTTTTTTAGGGGTCTGGGTCGATTTTAAGAACCGGCCGGTTTTCTCGGTTTTGACCGGTTTTCCCGGTTCGACCGGTCCGGTTTTGGCCGGTTTTGATTTTTTTTTTATTTTTTTTTTTAAATTTTTTTTTTTTTTTAATTTTTATGATAATATGTATAAATTAATGTTATTTTTAGTTTTTTGTGAACATGAAAACATACACTTTCTTTAAATTATAA
>JAOEHQ010013088.1:0-15922 GCA_025447715.1 Asclepias incarnata
AAGACTATGTACATCTTACCTCCCCCATACCCCGCTTATTGCAGGGATTGGGTACCGTTGTTGTTGTTGTTGTTGTCTCAAGTTAGACTTGAACCCACAACCTATTAGTCATTTAGCAAATGGGTCACACTAATACCGCTAGGTAATGAACCTTTTGGTACATTCATTTATAATCATTCCACATGTATCCAATCAAATAAAGGACTAACACTTAAACGTAATACCTGGCTTAAAAAACATAGAGAGCCCAAAATCAATCGTTTTAAGGGGAGCCTCCTCTTGCTCATTAATAAACAAAAAATTCTCAGGCTTTAAGTCTCGATGCATAACCCCTAAAGAATGACACGCTTCAACAACCCCAACTATAATCCTGGCAAGCTCAGCAGCTTTCTTTTCCGTATAATGCCCTCTTTGTATAATCCTATCAAACAACTCCCCACCCGCACAAAGCTCCATAACAACATGTACTGCAACTGCATCTTCATAAGCACCCACAATCGATATCACATTTGGATGCCCTGCTAAATGATGCATTATCTGTATCTCTCTTCTAACATCCTCTACGTCCTCTTTCGTCGTCAACTTCCTTTTCGCTATTGACTTGCACGCAAACTCCTTCCCCGTTTCCTTCTCTACGCACAAAAACGTCGTCCCAAATTGCCCTTGTCCTAATTTCTTCCCCAAACTATAAACATCCTTCAAATTGCCCGTTTTCCTCTGCAAAACCGAATTCTGCAATCCAATACTCTGCACACGTTTAAAATTACCAGCCAAACCCCCCCTGGGTTTCTCCTTAACGTTTTCAACCCCTTTACCAGCCTCCTGATCCTTCATTTTAGCAGTATCCGGCGGGGTACTTTGCACATTTTTTTGTTGTGAATTTTCAGATCCTTTCGGATCATTCGGCTTATTATCATTCACATTGTTATTATTATTATTCGCATTGGTGTTACCTTTTGTCGACGGGTCCGGAGGGGGAAGAGCATTGTCAGCCGGACGGTTTTTCCAAACGGCGGCCGTAACAGATTGTAGGAATCCGGTACGGCCCATAGTACTAGGGCCCACACAATTATTTCCCATTTAATTTTTATATAATTATTATTTAAAAGAAATAACAGATCGCATTTGTTTGTTACAATGTCGTAACAGACTGTTGTTGCATTTGCAGCTGTGTGATCTATACGTATAAAAATTGTATCTATAATTATATACAATATAAATAAATATATTTTATTATAAATAAGTTGCAGAAATGGGATTTGGAGGTGCAATGAATTAGATCATGAAATTATGTGTTAATTTATTTATTGTGATTAATCATGCATTAGTGTTAAATTAAAAACCCTAATTATTACTGAAGAAAAATGGGGAAAATGTGAAATGAAGGCATTGGGATGGAATTGGAGGGGGAGAAAATGGGGGGAAATAAGACTGAGTTATAACTGAGTTAACTCAATTCATTTGAATAGTTTTGTTTTATCTATTAAAAAAAAAAAAAAATCATTATATCCGCACAATGCAACGCTGATTAATTTATCGATTTTAATAATGTTACTATGAGTAGGTAATAATGAGGTTTATACATTTTTAATATAATTAGAGTTTGTTAAAGTTCAGTTTGTTAGATATTTAGAAAATAAATAAATGATTATTTAGAATAATAAATGTTTGGCTTTAAAATAATAATAATAAATATAAATTATTTTTAAAAATAAGTTTATAATTAACTTAGTTAGTAAAAAAGTATTTCGCATATCAAAGTTTTAAGTAATTAAACAGCTTTGAATAATTTTTACTAGAATAGTATCCGCGTAATGCGCGATGGTAATGGTTTTTCAAAAATATTTAAATGATGTAAATCAAATTTAAAATTAAAATTCATAAACTTCGGTTAATACATGTAGCCAGGGGTGATGTGGTCGGCGGCCGGCTTCGTCAACCGCTGGCTTTCGGTTATCCGACATACATTTATATTTAAATTGTGTTTTTTATTTATTGGTAAAATATTTAAAGATGAAAATAATTGATCAAAATTATTTCAATTGTTATTAAAAAATTCAAAAATAAGACATTCTCTAAGCTTTATAATGTGGTAGAGATGGAGGTGGGTATATAGATAATTCTTAATAGTATAACAAAAATAATTATTTTGACCTACCGTATGTATACACAAAACTAAAATTTAATAAATTTAATCAGTATGTTAAATAAATAATGATATAACAATATCTACAATGTTTTAAATATATAATACTTTAATTGCTTTTTCCCAACTTTTATTTTTATTGATTTCTTTTATTTGTTACTAGATTATAGACTCGTGTATACAATATCATCCATAGATTATGCCGTTAATCTAGTCTTCAGGGAGCTATAAATTAATCTGAGTATTTGAACAAGATTCGTTATAAATTTGATGATAAAAGCAATTTAGAAGAATAATAATTTTATACAAAGAAATACTAGTTTCATATACATAAAAAATATCATATGCATAACAGAACTTAACAAAAAGGGGGAAGTATTTGTTGCAGAACGAATTAGGAATAGTAACAGAAGACATATTAGAATTTGTAGTTACTTAATGCCAAGCAATATACAGGAGCAGGAAGCCAAATTACTATTTTGCTTACGGGCTAAATTTCATCCGATCTTAGAAGGACTGCATCCGTATCCACCCATGCAACATAATAACAAATGACACTTAACTAACTAACCAGACACCGAATGGTGTGATAAAAACAGATACGATAAACATATGTGAACATATGAATATGAAGAGAATAAAATATTCTAAAAGAATGAAAGTGGTATTTGTTGAAGAGTTGAAATGGATGACGTAAGCAGAGAGATGGATACGGATAGTTGTGACTATCAAGTTCTCAAACTTGTGTGCTTGAAAGGCACCTCCATTGCCCCATCTGAGGTCCCTTGTCAAGAAGCATTAGCAAGCCTGCATTGTTCGTCAACGCAGCAAAAATGTGCCTGGAGGAGGCCAAAAAGAAAGAATAAAAGCATACGAATGTTCAGGAATCAAGCGAGTGAACAGTAAAAACTTGGAGTTAAGTTAATTACAGGCAGCCAATCTTTACTCCTACATCTATCCAACAAAATTTTATGTCATACAAACAAAAGCAGTTGCATGACATGGCTAAACTAGTGAAAATCGTGTTGTTTCCCCAATGATATTTAGGATTCTGGATGTACATGCATATGATCGTTAATTCCTAATCCATTGATCGCCTTACTTTTGAACCTAAATCTGTATTGAGAAGACAATTACATCTCGATTCCCTTCCCATTGTATCATTGAAGACAAAATGAACAAGTGATTTGTGGATGCCTTAGCAAAAACGTAAAGAGAGTGAACAAGTGATTATAGGTCCCATTTAACTAGAGGTGACAACTTCAACCCACTCGGATTCAGATTATGTTTTACTGCTAAAAGGTCAAACATGTAAAATCATAAAAATTAGAAAATATATGAAATGGCCAATGGATCAAACCAGTCAAAAGTCGCTCAAGTGTAGTTTCAAACCAAAAAACTTCCAAAAAGCAATTCAGTTTCAAACCAAAAAACTTCCAAAAAGCAATTCATTAAGAAAAGAAGACTAATACTAAGAGAATGTAACTTTTGTCTTTTGGTAATCATATTTGAGAATATTACACTTTTGACAACTGTTTCTAGTCAGCCCAACCTGCATACCCCACCTAACTTAAAACCCATTGTGGCCCGTTACCCAAAACCCTTTTTACACCTCAATATCTACCTGGATGAAAAGAAATGAAGAGACGAGCCACAAAACGTATATTGGTAAATGATGGATATCATATATATGAATATCATCTAAGTTTTGAAACTTAAATATATCATTTGATCCAAATTTTTATCGTTATGAAGTTGCACATGGTTCTATATTCCACACTGAAACTAATGAAAGCTGAAGGTATCCAATGATATAGTCAAAGTGTATTAAACTATGTGATTAGAGCCAACAACTCAGCATAGAACATAAAACTTAGATCAGTTAAGAAGAAAGATACTCGATACTTACTTGTTTCTTTGTCTTCTCCTTCCCCAGAAACCAAATGATACAATCCACTGCCAATTATCACAAGATGACAGATTAGCAGGAAAAAAAAACCTAAAACATTTAACAAAAGCTAACCACTACCAATATCAAATCTTTAGATACATAGCAATCAAATTGCAAAGTAGTTGAAGATTAATTACATATAATCTGGAAGTTAAGTTGGTCTACCTTGAAAACCGAGAAGAAAGACGAACCCACACCAGAAGAGGGTTTCTTGACAGGCATCCTGCTTGGTGGGGATATTTCCTTGCATAAATGTTGAGCGATTTCTTTCAGCAATACCAGTTGGGCATTATCAGTCCTCATAGAAATAAGTGCCTGCCTCATGGATTCCCTATCTGCCTCAAGTGCATGAAGTCTAGCATATAGCTTCTTGACTTCTGGATCTTCAATATCATTTTGAGATGATGACTCCCTAGGACTACTCATGAAATCATCATAAGTGCCAATATTAGCTTTAGGATCATTAATTGGGTTATGTATAGAATCAATAGTATATATTCTATCACTCATCTCATCTCCATATTCTGATACGGTCTCCGCCTTTTTTAAACTAGGAAACTCGTTTGCAGTCCTAGAATAATCTGGTACCAATTCTTCTTTAATAGTTGCAAAAAACGATCCAGCACTATCACCAGAAAATCTCCTAGAATGTTTCTTCATTGGAGAATGACCAACTATAACTTTCTCGAGGACCGGTGTATTATGACCGGGACTTCTTTCCAGCTGATTAATTCTTTCTTCAATATCCTTTAAAGAATGTGGGGTTTCACCAAATGCATACTTTTCTATATCAACTGTTTCATTATCGTTATCTGGGTAGACTTGATTTTCATTCAGATTGTTGCACTTTAAAGGAGGGTAATCATATGACGCAAAATCAAACTGGCTTTCTAAATTTATGGATACGCTATTCTCACAAGTCAAGAAAGTTTTTTCACCGTCTGCTTCTGATTCTGTAAGCCCAAAACTTATCATTCTATGTTTATACGCCTGCACTTCACAAGTCAATGATTGAATAGATTGCTCCCTTCTGTACAACAATTCCTCTAATGCCATAAGTTCTTGCTGATCATGAGCCATTTTCTCTTCTGAAAATCGCTTAAATTGTCGAGCTTCCATTTGAACTTCAGCTTTTTCACGCTGCAACTTCAAGATCATAGACATGGCCTCGTTAGCAGCCGAGGAAGAAGCATATCTTTCCTCTTCCAAATCAGCAATGAGATCTTGAATCGTTTGTTGTTGATTGCTAACCATTTCACGCAACACATCACATTCATTTTCAATCTCAACACGAGCTACAGAAGGAATTACAAGACCTGGTATGAAAAATTTATCACCATCTTCTTCAAACTCGTCTACCTTTCGTTTCACGGATCGTAACCATGTCCCAGAATAAGACCCGTTTCTCGGATCACAATAACTACAGCCACATTCACAACATTTGACCACACTCGTCGAAGGACGCATGCTTTCTGATTCCATATTTAGACCAAAAATCAGTCAAAACATCAACAACAACAAAGCCACATTTAATTAACCACGAGATTTCAGTGTTTCACCCCCTCATATAAATACATAACTATTTATACCCTGACTTTTTCCCTCGGCTTAATTCCCCAAAAATTCATCAACCGTCCTCCACTAAACAAAACACTAATCGGACCCTGCAATAACCAGCACATATACTCATTAGTTTGATCAGCACATATCCGTTCAAAAAAAAATAACCAGCACATATACTCATTAGTTTGATCAGCACATATTACCATTAGAAATTCACAATTACTGTCAATACAAACAAAACATCTGGCAGATATGTAAATAATTTTCCAAAAGATCACGTTTCAGACAACCCCAACCAGCCCAAACCAGACCGCTGAGGACCCCATGCGGTAAATCAAGCCCAACTAGCGGCCAAATGATCCACTTTCGCCAAGAATTTTTTCTAACAAATCAGATTCCTAATTGTTTTGTAACCAAAAAAACACAAATTGGCCAGCAGGTTCCTAATTAACTCCACACGCCAAATCTATATGTTATAATTTGGGTTATTTGCATTACCGTTACAAAAATATTACTCCGCAGGGCTGTCGTTGAGGGTCTGCGAGGTGTACGCGAGGTGTACAACCATATAGGGCCTCCTAAATTATATACGACAATTTAAATTAAGGTCTCATGTTAACAATTTATTGTATCTCTTTGAATGATGAATTTTTTTAATTTTAGTGCCTTGTTTTAATACTTGCACAAGGCCTCCAAAATCTCCTGGCGCCGGCTCTGTTACTCCGTAACAATGTCTATTTTTTTAAAAGCAAATATCCACACATACTTGCAACAATTTGCTGACTGATTGGTTAACTCAAATACCGCTCTACACCAAAGGCCGTTTGGTAATATATTACCAACAACTTGTTTGGCTATATCAACGTATATTTACGGTTACAAACTTACAATTAATATGATCAAATTATTCAGCAAATACGGTAAATCTAGCGGGTTGGCCAGGACAGATAGAGAATTTTTCTGACAAGTCGGGTTCCTCCTTTCATTGAACCCGAAAAATTATTCAAATTTCCCTATCCTCTATCTTCGAAACCATCTAGGCTATATACGTATATAATCTAGGTTACAGTTAATAATATAAACAACATATTAACAGAAAATACACTTTAGCCAAATGAATTCAAAATTACTGTATTATAACAAATTTTACATTTACAGTTAGAATCAATATCAATATATAAACAAAACAATTAAGCAATATATAAAGATTTTAGGTTAATTAATATTAGGTGAAGGAAATTACCGTAGGAAAACAAGGTCCGTTCAGCTCATGATATGATGAAAATGAGATAAATTTGTTGTGATAAAAATATTTCCCAACAGTAAAAATAATAACAAAAAGGTAAAATTTATATTTATAAATAGCAGTAATTAATTATGAATTTATGATTGATTAGGGAAAGTGGGGGGAGGGGAAAGGGAGGGAAAGGAGGAAATTTTGGGGGTTGTTTTGGTTGACACTAATTAATTCAATTTTGAAACCCTTGACTTATACGAGTATTTATTTCGTTCACTTTTCAATTTTATTCCTCTTTCTTAGAAGAACAAAAACTAATTAATTATTAATAGGGAAAATGTTATATGTTGCTAACATTATACATGCTGCACACACATAAATATTTTAATGATAAAAGGGGACCCCCCTGAATTTAATGTTTCCCCTCACAAACATTCACTAACATCACCTAACTATATACTATTAACATCATATAAGTTATCCCCTTATTAATATTATGAAATTACATTATGATGGATAGTCTTTCCATGTCATATTATAACTGTTGTATATTTTTAAAACTTAATATTTTATATCTTAGCCTATAAAAATAAAGATTTGTTGTAACTTAAGTGATCCATCTTTCTTTCTCCATACTTTTTTTTTTATTTTCATATTATAATACTTTATCAGCACGACATACTTATTTAAGATTTACTATTGGTTCAATCGGATACGAAAACACTTTGATATTCTTTATGAGGCAACTCTTTCGAGGTATACAGTTCATTGTTGCTCACATTCATAAAATAGATTGATTGACTATTTTTAAAACAATATAAATATTTATTATCTTCACTTTTGTTTTTTATTTTTTTTGAGAAAATGTCATAAATGGTCCATGTGGTTGACAATATTCGCATTTTAAACCCTGTGCTTTTTTTTCATCGCTAAGTAACTAAGCTTACTCATTAAGCATTACATGGCTCTGATCAACACTTCGCCATTGGAAGATTATCACTTCGGCATAAGTTATATAAAATTATTTGATCAAAATAGATCTGAATCAAGGTCGGTTGAATATTTGTTTGATCCGATTAAAGCACAGTCACAAACAAGTTGGTTTTTCATCAATGGTGATACTACAAATTTCATGGAGATCAAACAATCAATAAAAGCTACATCGTCAAACTATGAAGATGGTTATGGACAAAGATCAATGATTAACACACCCAAGAAGAATGTGGTCACAAGACTAACAAGTAAAATTCAACAGTATCGTTTGAAGATAATGTGGTGTATATAGCTCAAGCTCAAACAATGATATATTCAATCTTGACACATGACCAACGAGACGGTGACACAACCAATGTTCATCAAATACCACGAGCAATATTTGGCAGATTATTGAGAAATTCTATATAAGATCGACATTCGATGCTTTAAAGACGAATATCGAAATGAGGGGGAGTATTATACGTGCTGCACTCTTTTTTTATTCACCGAGTTTTTATCCCACTAGGTTTTTCTTGGTAAGATTTTTAATGAGGTAGCAAACACCATATTAACAACGTATAATAAACGACGAACATCCAAAAGGGAGTATTATGAAACTATATTATGGTGAATATTCAACTTCCATATTATAGCTCTTGTATATCTCTATAATGTCTATATCTTAGCCTATAAATATAAAAGCTTGTAACCCTAAGTGATCTCTCATTAATAATAAAATCATCCCTCTTTCTATCTAAATTCTTTTCTCTTTTATCTTCATATTATAATAATTAGTTAATTATTAATACATAATGATAAAAAAAGTTTACTAAACCATAATTAATATTTATATTTTGTATCCTTAAAAAGAATAACAAATGAAGAGTATGGGAATCGTATTATTTTTGTAATTCTTGAGTAAGATAGTCGGTTGTTAAGACGACGTTGCTGTTACAAAATAATGATGACCGGCTTTGTGTGATGGCCGGTGTTGTTGTTTTATGATATGAGTTAATCAATTTATATTAATTAGTTTTCATTTTATTTAATTAAATATGTGATTTTATTTATTAGTATAAGGTTTTTTTCATTTAATTAGTTATATGTAAGACATATACTTAAAGGACAAAAGATTCAATTAGTTATACTTAAAATTTCCAACATTTAAAATTTTAAAGTTATGGAGAACTTAAATTTTGTTGTCGAATGCCGAATATTTAAATTTAAATTTTTACATTTTTAAGTGAGATTTTTTTAAAAATCCAAACTTAATCTATACTACTATATAAAGCATCGAAATATTATGTGGTTATTTGCGAGCCTTTCTCTAACGAACAAGATGTTAGGATATTATCAACTAGACCATGTTGAAAATGGTTGTTATTCTAAATGTAACAAAATCTTATTATTTGTATAATACGTAGAGATTTAAAATTACACTCAATTAAAGATCACATGTGTCGATGGGGTTGTGGTCTATTGGTAAGGTTTTTGACCTAAGGAGATTCTATTTGGGTTTGAGTCTCACTTCTTACATTTATAGGGGTGGATTTTTATTATTTGTTTTTTGAACAACTAACATTTTATTAATATATTCGACAAAATGCCAAAAAATAAAGAGAAATTACATCATATGGGAAGGGCTAGTCTGCCACAAAGGCCACGAAAAACTAAGCTTATTACATCTAGACGAAAGCCATAAGTAAGAAATCGATACAATCGAATGGAAGACTTTAATACTACTATCGCATTCCGCATGAAAGGCTACCTTATTTCTAAGCTTATTTGTGGGAGTGGATTAATTGGGGCTTTTTAGAAGTTCTGGGTTTCATCCTAGACATTTGTGTAATTTATGACTAGGAGTAAGTTAGTTTGTCGTTCATAAAAAAAAAGGATAAAATATCACATGTACACTAAAACCACATAGGTTAGCTCACCTGGTAAAGACTCGTAAGTCATGACTCTTTAGGAGAAGTTCAAAGTTCAACCCTAACATGGATTTAGAACTACACGCGGTTGTTCTTATGTGATTGTTAATTAGTCATTAGATTAAATGGTCCATATGTTTTTTATTTTTTTATTTTCTTTAATGGCAAAAAAATTATATTAAAAATAAACCATATACCTAGACATCAAAGTAAAAAAATTCTAAAGATACATCAAAAGTCACAAAAAGAAAAAATGAAAGGGACTTTCATAAGTCCATTTATACACTTTGGAGATAATAAACAGTTTCTATAACAGAAAAGGTGTAATAAATGGACTCATATTTAAAGTTTAGATAAGTAAAAAAAATCCATAATTATATAATTATTACTAACTTTTTAAGTAATAATAATAAAAGTAATGATTATTTATGTACAGATCCCAAAATCAAAAGAGCATGATAATGTGCGTTGCACGACAATGCTAATTCTTATATTGTTTGCATGTAATATTTTGTTTTATGAAGCTTTTTCAAATATTATAAGGGGATGAACCGATAATAGGATGGGTTATATCCGACCCAAAAACAAATACAGGTATGATATACATGTTTGTTTAGAGGAACAAAATAGAGTTATGAAGGGGAGCAAAATTGCTTTCAAGCCCACAATAAACACAATCTATTATTAATCTATAATTAACCCAAATAAAACAAATTGCTATGAAGCACTTGCCCATACTTAAACACAAACAAAAAAATTGCTAAAAAGCCTTCACCTATACTTGTTACCATCATTAAAAGGGGAGCAAAATTGCTTTTTAGCCCCAAATTCAACTTATAATTAACCCAAATAATACATATTGCTATGAAGCCCTTACCATACTTATACTTAACTTAAATAATACAAATTGTTATGAAGCCCTTGTCCATACTTAAACCCAAAAACAAAAATTTCTAAAAAACCCTCATGCATTCTTATTAGTTATTATCATCATTAAAAGGGGAGCAAAATTGTTTTTTAGCGCCAAATTCAACTTGTATATATATATATATATAGAGAGAGAAAAGGGAATATGTGGCTGTAATGTATCTAAGCTTGGGTATAGAACCCCTCACATACCAATATTTTAATATTTGTTGTATAATAAATAAATGACATGGAACACATGAATTTTATGGATTAAAAAACAAAAATGTGAGGGATTCTATACATAACCTTAGATACATGACAGCCACATATTCTCATTCCTCTTGTATTATTACTTTTGTAATTATGGAAAACTATATCTCAAGACCCTGGAAAACAGAACAAAATTATGTTTCATGTCTTTTACTTATATGTGGTAGTTTGACGGGCAATACCAATGCTTCATTTCTTTCTCTTTTTTTTTTTTCTTTTCAAACGGGCGAAAATTTTATTATGATACTAGCAAGTTGCTAGTTAATACTTACATAAACACCAACAGGTACATAATAACACCTGAAGACAAACTTAGACTATAGTGCTACATTGGCTAGATTAAAGTTCTTCCAACCTTCCCAAGTTAATCCCGTCAATCATTCTCTGTTTTTTTTTATTTTTATTTTTATTTTTTTTATTTTTTATTTTTTTTAAGGTGTGGATTACTCGCGAATATCGGGAGGTCTAGCACTTTGATTTCATCAATGATCTCACGTACACTAGCTTCCTTATGGTTGAAGCTCTATTCGGTTCTTCCATAAGATCCAAGCAACTGAGCATATGACCGCATAAACATTTCTAATGCATTATAAACTATTTCTCAAATGATATAAATGTAGATATTTAATGAAACCAATAGTTAAGGGTCCTTTTTCCTTACAAGAGGTCATAAGTTTGAAAGCTACCTAGGTAAACATTTTGAGGGTACGTGGCCGTAAAATTATCTAAAAAGGTCACGAGGATACCCCAATTAGACCGCATATATCTGGAAAAAAAAATTCACCATCCTTAAATAACCTAAACAAAAACCTGATTCGTTATACATGAAAACTTAAAAAAATAACTATTCGAATATCATATTACCATCACCCAACTATCTTACATCTCTTGCAACATTATCACTGATCATCATATACAGCTAGCAACCACCAACCAAGACATTAGTATACCCGGCTTCCGAGCCGCTTAAGAATTTTTGGGTTTTGAAATGAAAATCAAACATTTCACAACTTCAACGAGTATAAATTGAAATAGTGGTTAATTTTAAGTTCTGTTGTGGTTATAAAAGAGATTTCTAATCAGTGGCAAAGCCAGAAAACTTGTCGAATGAATTCATAATCAAAATTATCAATGTTTACGAATAATATCAGGGGTTCAAGCATAGTTTCTTATAAATTTAACACCAAGTTACGCTAATTAAAATAATGGTAAAAAATTTGTTCAGTGGATTCGACTTTGCGCACTCTC
The DNA here is from genome assembly GCA_025447715.1 of Asclepias incarnata. Classification (NCBI taxonomy): domain Eukaryota; kingdom Viridiplantae; phylum Streptophyta; class Magnoliopsida; order Gentianales; family Apocynaceae; genus Asclepias; species Asclepias incarnata. The sequence continues at coordinate 12,228 of JAOEHQ010013088.1, forward strand.
TCAGATATATGTAGCTCCGTCCATGTACCTAATGGTATTTGTGAATATGCCATATAATTAAGGGTAATCCTAATTGAAGCGATGGGATGCAACTTTGTAATTGCAAATGGCATATGCCACGTAATTAAACATGTCAAACACATATGTCACTTAACCATTGGGATCGACCATGTACCACAATAAATTTCTAGACCCTCGTTAGGTCACTATATAAAAATATCTCCATAGCATTCGTGCATAATATTCACCACCAACCCACAATGGTACGTACATGGACAAAACAATAGTTACAACATAGGACCATCTGGTGAATGTCACGGCTCATGACAACTCAACCAAAAACAAGTATTGCTATCAATTGAAAATAGAAATAATAATGTAAATGCAGCAGATCGATGTATAGAGCAGTAAATAAAAAGGTGGGTTGTAGTACTTATACGAGTTCATCTTTGCTAAAGTGAGTATGTCAGTAACTAAAACGGATATTGTGAAGAGAACATATGCTCTTAATGGTAAACATGTCATAAGACATTGTGACAAGATTGACATATGATATGACATGGGACCAACTTCAAGGGTCCAGATTTATCACGAGTGATACGTTTTTAAAGTATGCATGAAGATTATCTCAAACGACATATAGTTTTTTCGCTATAATATAATTTAAGATGCTTGGTACGTATTGGTTCAGTTTTATACACATCGACATTTTAATCTTATCTGAACTTAATAAATCTAAGGGGGTTGGCATCACCCACGGTATGAAGCACGGTTTCTTTCAACTCATGCGGTAACACTGCCGATGACTCTCACTGGTTGTCACGGGTTGAAGGTTTGCGGTTTGTGAAACCGTGTGTTAACCCACAAAAACTTCGAACGTTGGCTACATCAACGGCTAGTTCCAAGCCTAAATCAACGTATTCGCACACACATTTGCATACATATTCACACAACACATATATACTCAATACATACAGCGAATGGATCCAACGACACCAAACCAAACCGGACCCAACCTAAAACAACAACGAAGTAGTAGCCGACATCGACATATGCCCGTTCAAATCAAAGAGCGGGTCGTACGCAACATCAAATTTGTTCCAAATGGAATTACGTTGAACAATGGGGTTTGGACTTCTAATTCTTATTAGTTTTTGTCGTTTTTTATTTTAGTAGTTATCGTATTTTTATTTTTTTTTACTAAAGTTGATGTTAATTTAGTATATGTAATGTTTTGGATTTAGTTTTAGTGGAGTTTTAGTTTAAAAATTAAGTAAATATGGAAATTGTAATGAGCGTTAGAAGGTTGGGTGATGCTTTCAAATGAGGGTTGGATGGTTGAAAAAAGTAAAATTGAGATGCCATAAAGAGATTGATTGAAATTAGTTTGGGTTGAGGGATTGTAATGCCAACACCTTAAGACTCTGGATTTATTCTTTAAGTAAATAGTCACATATTACGTAACCAAACTAATTAAATACCCGACCGACCTTAGTTGAATTTGATTAGACAAAACAAATGTTTTGGAATTTGAAGCCAATGTGGAGCATCATTTTCATGCATTGTCTCTATATATGGCCAAATCGTTAGTATGTATGTAGAGTTAGAAAAAGCTAAAAGGAAGCAAAGCCCCTCAACTCCGACATCCTAAACCAAAGGGAGGGAACAAAATTTTGAAATTTTGACAGTAGACTCTTGTTTCAAAAAGACCATATTATTATTATATGTACTTATGTTTATCTAATTAAATCACATATTTGTCGCATTAATGCCGAATGTAATATGGAATAAATAGAGAGAGATCGATCGAACAACTAGAAATGAAAATCCGAAAGGTAGGCATTTATGCAAAACAAATGATGAAGTGGAATGGATTAGGTTTGAAGTGATTTAATTGTGAACAAATTCTTTTAGAGGGACATATATTCTTTGTGGTAAATGATATAAATGTCGTCCATCATTATCAAGTTGATATGGTCACCACTTGTTTCAAGAACTTGGAACACATTCCTCTTGTTTTTTTTTTTTACCTTTCCGTTTCTCCATATGAAGAGACAACTTGCATCATTCTCTTTACCCATTTCCCAACCAAATACTAGACAACTGTCTCTTTAATCCTTACTCTTAGTTTGAATTTGTTTCCTGAAAAATGTTTCATGTGGCAATTTGTAATTATGGTGTTAATCATTTTGTTTTTTTCAAATACGTACCTTCATAACTTAACCGATCTCACTTTTTTCTTTTTTCTTTCTTTTTTTAAGGAACAGAATATGTTCGATTTTATTTTGATTCAGTAGTCAATGTAACTAGCTTATTCTATTATGAATATTATACGTGTCAACTTGTAATGGAATATAAAAATAAGATCAGAATGTATTCATAGAATAAACAAGAATAATACTTCAAAGGAGATAACCAACATGATTAAGAATATATAAGATAGCAAAATGTTCTCGTATAGTATAATTAATGTATAGAAGAGTTTAACGTACTATCACCAAGATAGTCTAGTAGTCAATCAAACTAATAAAAGATTTCGAGTTCAAATATTACTAAATAAACATTTTAAAGATGGTTAGAAAAAAACTTCAAAATATCTAACTAAAATATACAGGACTCGTACTATTCAAGTAATTGAAAACCTCATAGATAAAATTATAACTTGATATATATACCTTTTGTATCATGATAAATTTTAACTTGATATATCTTTTGTATCATGATAATACAATTACATAGATTTTTTTTCTTTTCTAAGTATTTAGTTAGAGTTTTTTTACGAGAGACTAAAAAGTAAAATTAATGATGAAAAACTTTTTAAAAAAATGTAAAATTAGTAAGTTTTTTGTCGATCGAAGAATAGAAATTAATCATATATGTTAATGAAGACTTTTTTAAAATTCCTTTTCTTATTATATACTATTAATTAAGATACTTTTTGAACTTTTGGGAAATATTTATTTATCCAACAAATAAAATCATAATTATTTAATTAGTGATAATTACCACGTACATGCTTCGATAGAGGCCTTTTACCATTCGATAAACGTAAAAAGGCTATCGTTTACGCACTTCAAAGTTTGAAATTAAATCAATTCTCCATGCACTCTAGAAACAATTAAATTATTTAACCTCCAAACAAAAGTTACTTCAACTTTTGTAAACATTTCAAATCCAGGATAATATCACATATATCAGTAATACTCGAAATAGTAGTAAAAATAAAATTACTGTACCTACCGAAACCAAAATAGTTGTTAAAAAAAACAAAGGTAACTGTAGCATAATATGAATTCATTCATTCTTGATATTTATATTATATTAATTAATATAAAATTTGCAATTAATAATATCCGTATTTATAGAAAAATTGTACGGAGATTAAAAAGTAGTTATTTAATTAAGGAACAACAATAGCTAATTTTTCTTCTTGATGAAACCTAACTTGCTTAGCAATAAATCCTTCAATCTTCTTTTGAAATTCTTCATTACTTAGCCCCTCAACGCCGTCGTTTTCCTTTCTTTCATTTTCCGTCCGCCGTATCTCTGTTTCCGACCTCTTCAACTTGCCGGAAACTTCATTACACTCTTTTTTCATCATCATAATTTCACTCTGACTTCTCCGATAAACTCGCGGATCCAGATCCGGATCCGAATTCACCAACGGTTTTTTGTTACAGAATTCTGTTACAGAT
>JAOEHQ010013099.1:0-15916 GCA_025447715.1 Asclepias incarnata
AAAAAATTGTAAGCAAGCTGGTTAGCAGGCTATCAAATCAAAGATTCTAAAACCTATCCCAACATGTGAATTTATTTATTTTTCCTATCAAAATTCAATTAAAAAAAATATCTAAGTAAAAAACAAAAAGAATTAGCTTTGGGGCATCCATCTTTTTCACAACACCACTCAAACCACGCCACGTACCACTCTTAGTCTATCATCATTTGTTCAAAATTACAATTACAAAAACAAATAATTATAATTTGACCCCCTCCTCTACTCCTATCCAAATACAATCCATTCTTTGTCATCTTTCTTCTATTCTATCTCTCTCTCTCTTAACTCCCGACTGTCTTTTACTCTCTCTCTCTCCCTTTCTCTCTCTAAATAATATATATATATACATATCACTTTCACTCTCGCCGTCTACTTTTCATTTTTCTTGTTCTAATCACGTGATTTTCAAACAGTCTTCAACCTCTGTCAAGTTTAGTTTGTCTTATCAGCCTAAAAATTAGGGTTTCTTTGTTTTTTTTTTTTTTTATATATACATAGTATATATATATATATATATCTACAGCTATATCTATTTATGAAAGGAAGATTGAAGTTGAGTTGATCAAACGGTCAGTATTTCTTCACCGAATGGAGCGAGGTATACCTTCTTCTTCTTCACTTATTTCTCTTAATATATGTATATATATACATATGTATCTATTTAAGAATTAGCTTTAATTTAGGGTTTAGCTTTGTAATTTGTCATAAAAAAACCGGCTTTTTAATTTGTTAGTTGCTTAATTATTAAAATTTGCAGACTTTATTTATTTACTTGTATTTATTTATTATGTGTTTTTGTTTAGGGATCATTTATAAATGTTTCTTGGTAGTTACTATAATTTCTTTAAATGAAAGTTATATTTTACCTACTACTACAGTTCAGATATTATTCATTTTTATCATTTAGTCTACTTTGAAAAGTAGGTTGGTAATTTCCCAATTTTACCTTTAATTACCATTTAACATAATTAAAGAATGTCATTTTCAAGACAAGTGAAAAATGTTGCACTAAGGGTAGAATTGTCATTTTCTCAACTGAAAAAGTAAAAACTATGCATTCCTTAAAACTTTTTTATGGTGACCATTTAAATTGGTGTGGTCCCCATAATGGTGACATGCAACATAAAAGCGGAATTCAGATTCGGGCCTATGTCCTTTTAATCATAATGTCATGTGATTTACTTGCTACCATGTTGTTCATGTGACCGGTCGGTGGGTGATTGATAAGGGGTCGGTTATCCATTTAAATTGGTTCGGAGGTAGTACCGTAGTACTATACTACGAAGTATTTAATAAGTATATGTGCTGGGAGCTACTATAGATTGTATGTGTGAGCTCTAACAAGTTCTAAATTTTACTAGTATAGCTATTGGTTTATCTATGTGTATTGCAGATAAAATATAAATTTTTTCTCTTTTGTTAAGTTTTTTGGTTTCTGATACATTTTCATGATTTTAACTTCAGAAGTAAAAGGAGAAAATTGGTATTTTGGTAGGTTTGAAACTTCAACCTCATTAGTGTCGCATTCTCTTTTTATTAACTGCTTACAGAATTTGTAAATTAGTTATTGTTGTTTGAAAATGTAAAGTATTGCTTGACGAGTTTGTATTAACTGCAGGGATATACCAATGGACTATGATGACAATGAATTTCAAGGACAAAATCGCCAATTAGCAGCAGAAGGGTGCTCAAAAGCTTCCACTGTTTTGAATCCGTATGCTCTTCCCAAGTTTGATTTTGATGATAGCCTCAACGGGCATTTAAATTTTAACAGCCTGGGTGAAAACGACACTTTCCTTGGCATCACTAATCAAGAGGACAACCAGTGGATCGAGCAATATTCACGTGGAAATAGTGGAATAGATTTCAATTCAAGTACTGTGGAATCAAGACGTAACAATGTATGGTCTGAAGCAACATCTTCAGAATCTGTTGAAATGCTTCTAAAATCAGTTGGACAGGAAGAAAAAGTTGTGCAAGAACCAATAATTGAAAATTTAGATGTATGTAATGAGCCAAGAAACTTAACTGAAGTTATGGATCCCAATTTGAATCAAGAATCTCAAAAAAATCAAATATCTAGTGCAGAGTTGAATTCAGTAGTTCCTAATGAGAAGCCCGAGGAAAAAGTGGAAAACACATTTGATGATGTAACTCTAAAGGAAGGTGAGAATTTGGTAAATGAGTCCTTGGTAGACAACCCGGGTTCTTCAGAGAATGTTGGTGCAAGTATTGAGACGCCAAAGATTCAAGAAATTCCGCAGCTGGTTTCTGCTGGTGCCAGTGGTTTGTCAAAAGACGTGTCTCTTGGTTCTGCAGAACAAAGCGTTCTACGTATAGAAAATAGTGTGAGTGTTGAAAGTCATACAAATAACACAGAAGTGTCTCTTTCTGTGGAGAACCTGTCAGCTGAAACTAGCAGTCCGCTTATTGAAAACCCATCCCCAATTTCAAAGTCAGATGATCATGAATCTCCAGGGTCTAATGTAGGTTCTTTGACTAAGATATCTTCTGTTGAAATTGGCACTGGAAAGGATTCTTTAACTGAAAAGGCAGATGCAAGCTTGCCCATGAGAAGTAGTGATGTGGACGTTGAGGCCGTTCATGCTCTTGATAATCAAAAGAATGTCGAACAATCTTTATTTGTGGAAAAAGAGAATACGGTGATAGCTAATAGTTTTGAATCTGAGGTGTCTGCTCGAATTGAACAAGGTATATCATAATCATGATCATAGGCTATGTAGGCTTATTTGTTACATGTATATATAGAAGCGGCAAGAAGGCCTGGTTGTGTAACAGGTCAAAGCAACTCCTTTTTTAGTAAGGGCCGAAATGGGATAGGTTCGGTTGGGTTGACGTGTAAGCGCTTTTGTTCCATTTTTTCTAACAAATGATAAATGCATTAAATTATTACTGTATTAGACTAAACAGTATTATTACAATAGCCATTTAAAACTGAATAACTTGACTGGAGGTTTTATACATCAAGAATTGGCTTTGAACAATCGTCTATTTGTTTGAGCTGTTTTAACTACCGAGTACGTTTTTATACTGACCTATTTCGGGTTAAAAATTGACCGGATCAGCCCATTTATAAATGGGTCGAAACTGCCACATTTACATGTTTATTATATTTCAGTCGTATAAACTTCTTCCTCTTTTTCTTTTCATTGTCAGTTGCTGTTACAGAATCTGATAAAAGGTCATCCCCTGACACATCTGATGTTCATGCTAATACTGACGCCGATGACCAACCAAAATCACCAATTTTTGGGGTGAGTTTGGTGCACCAGGATAACAAAGAAAAAGAGGATGTTGAATTCCCATGTGAGGGAAATTCCCAAAATGAAATTCCACAGGTTGAAAGTGCAGTTGCTTCTGGTTCAGAGAATCCAGTATCTTTAGTTGAAAAAGAAGTGTCTCCTATTCTTGATGAAAAAGCTGTATGTGGGATGGACGTTCACTCTGCGACACCGGTTGAAAGCTGTTGTGCAAGCCAGATTGAACAAAAACCCGGGAGTAATAATGGCGATCAAGAAAGGGGAAAGAATTCTCAAACAGGTAGTTTACAGGGCCAGGAGGAATCAATTATAAAAGGTGAGCATACATACCGATAAAATACGGTAACCTTCCTTGTACCGCTTTCCAGTGCCTGCTGAGAATCGTCAAATGCATCACCTGGAGGTGATTACATTTATGCGTCGTTAGTAAAGGGGACAAAATGAGTGGGTTGTGTAATGGTAGTTCAAAGTAGGCATTCCGGGTCAGACTGACACTCTTTTTGTTCTAATAGTTATCTTTTTATTTGAGTTAGTGGTTTATCAATCTAAATACCAAAGTTAAATCATATTAGTGATTATCTATTAGACGGAATTACAGAAAAGGCATGCTGTAGCGGACTTAAATAAACTTGGTTGAAAAATAATTCTTGGTGTTTTTTTTGAATAAATAATTTAGCAGGGTTTTGGGTGACGCCATTTGACTCATTTCTTTTAATTTCTTTTTTCATTGAATCCATTTGAACCGTTAGAGATTGAACATAACTTGGATCAACCCATTTAGAGATAGAAGGGTCGAAATGGCCACCTCTACTCATTAGTGTGTGGTCGCTGATTCTGTTGGTGTGGTCATTGATTCTGTTGGTCTTTTCTTCTATAACTGTCTTTTTTCTTGCCTTTTATGTTATGCAACTAAGTAGGGGATATGATCAGATCATGTGTATCCAAACATATATAATGCTATACGTATGTGGATATTTAGGAGAGCATATAGTGGTCAGTGTTTGGGAAACTTTGTTTTTACTGTAGTTCAATGTTTGGTGCATATGTATGAACATGGAGAAGGTCAATGCTAGAAAGGTTTGAAAATAGATCTTTCTTGTGCCTTGGCAATCAGATTATCAGAGAGATGTATGAGACACTAGTATGTGTCTGGGTTGTGTTTCCGAACGGATTATATGATTATTGTGACTTGCAGTTTTAATTTACAATTTTGAATGTCTGGATAAAGAAATTTCGCTTCTGATTATCTTGATTTCTGAGGGTCAAATTATGAGTTTCTTACTAGTTGCAACAAAATAATAATCTAAAAGTAAGACAAAATTACCTTACTAGCCTTTTATTTATCTTATTTGAGAGGCAATCACTTTCATTTCACAAAACATCTAAGTTATTCACCGAAATGAGAGATTAGATTGTCCTTTTTGTTCATTTTATTTATTGATTCTTAAAAATCAGAATTTGCCAATCACTCAAGCATGTGATTATCTGATTATTGTGAATTACAATTTCCAGCTCTTCGATGTTCTGATGCAATGTTGAATTTTTGAAAACCATTTATACCTATGGATTTTGCAGTCAATGAATCAAATGAGCATCAAGCTTTTGTTGATGTAGCTCGTCCATCTGAAATCAATGATAAAGGCAAACTTGAGGCTGCCAAGGAAGTCACACATGATAGTTCTCTGCCTTCTAAGATTGTTGATGATGTGGGAAAAGAAGTTCAGTCAGTGTCTTCTGTTAAAGCCACACAAGAAGAAAAACACTTTACTTTTGAGGTCAATAAAAGTGCCGTTCTTGGACAAGACGGCGATAGTTTTCCGTCATATCCTACGTTTCAAGTTTCTAAGTTGCCAAAGGTAATATTACATCTATTCTTTTATTGTTGTACTTACATATTTAATCTAACTGCTAAACATACCTGGAGTTACCAATTTCGACCCGTTTACTTATGGATGGGTCTGTGTGGGTTGTATTTTATCTCAAATGGGTCTAAAAGGAGAATGGTCAAATGGGTATAACAGACTGGGATTCGTTTAAAGTCTATTTGTGAATATAATCTCTTGGTAAATTTGCTTCATTTAATGATTAATATCATTGTTTTAATGTATTTTTTTTATAATCATGATTAACCCAGACCCATGCTGACCCCATTCCCCAACCTGCACATCTTGCCACCTCTAATCAGATTCTTCTATAGGTTATTGATGGGCAAGCAAAAGATTCTAGTAGCAGCAAATTGGATGGCAAGAAATTGCATGAAGTTTCTGGTAGTCCACAGAAGCCTAGTGGTTTGACCTCTCAAATAGGTGTTAAGGGGAAATCTGAGCGTAAACCTAGGCGGAAATCAGCTGGGAAGGAAATTGCTAAGAAAAGTAACCAGCCGAAGGAAATAACTCCTGGAAGGAATTTAGTACGAGGAGAAATATCAGCCGTGTCGCTAACCCCTCCTGCAACGGGACAAGTTACTCATTTTGAAGCGGTTAAGTCTCAAGAAAATATTACAAAACCTGGTGTTGCTTTTTCATCACCAAAGCTTCCAGATTTGAACAATTCAACGTCTATATTTCAGCAGCCATTTACTGATAATCAACAAGTGCAATTGCGTGCACAGATATTAGTTTATGGATCTTTGATGTGAGTACTACGTTGTTTCTTATATGTGAATGCAAGTTTTAAATAGAACTGCATAAAATATAGGGAGGTGATCCGCACAACACTTTTTTTGCCGTACACCACCTAATTTGCTTCATATGATTGTGACCTTAAAGCACGTTTGGTGGTGTAAGGCTAAAAAAAGATGAGTGTACGGATCATCACCTTAAAAGTATATAGTGTATTTTCATTTTCGTTGCAACGGAACCAACACAAGTTACTTAAAATCACATACTTTTATTTTTCTTTTTTTTAGATTTTTGCAAATTTGATACTTTGTTTGCACACAGCCACATGTACGATGGTTTAAAAATAATTCATGTGACTACTGCTACATTTTTCCCAGTTTACCCTTCCAGAAATTAATAGCACCAAATAGTAAGTGTTCGTTTATCCTACCTTAGTTGCCTTAATATATACTAAACTGAATCATGAGGAATTAAAAGGTTCCCTTCATCAAGGAAATGGGATTTGGAATCAAAGTTCAATGCAAACATTCTTTTGAAGCAAAGATAAAAGAGTATCTAATCCTCATGGCTCAAAAGAATGCTATCATAAAGTGACCCCTTGATAAAATAATGCTAGCATAAAGTAAATAGTTTCAACATGCGTACTAGCCGACTGATTTCTATGGGCGCTAATGAATTATTGGCCACGTTGGTTGCAGATCAGGGTCTCCACCTGAAGAGTCTTATATGATTGCTGCATTTGGGCAATCTGGTCAGTGCAGTAAAATGTTGGTTCCATTACATATTTATTCAGAAGCCTCATTTTAATGTCTTGATGTGTTTTGTACAGATGGTGGACGGACTTGGGAGGGTGTTTGGCGTGCTTGTTTAGAAAGGCTTCGTGGGAAGAAATCCCAGCCCATATCTAATACCCCTACACAACCACGATCAGGTACATCATGATATATGGTAGTGGTGGGGATTTTGACCCATTTACTTACGAACAGGTTTATTCGGGTTATTTTTTTCTAATGGGTGAAACAGATAAGGTAAAAAAAATTAGTTAAAAAGTAACAAATGGGCTGATGGGTTGGAAATGGTCAAGAGTGTATCTGTTATATATAAAACCTCCTAAATCCTTTAATTCAAAGAATATATATTTATTAAAGTTAAATTACTGTTGCGTAATGTAGCTTTCATAATTGTATGTGGCACCAAGTATATTGAAAATAATAAAAAAAGTTGGACAACAGGTGTTTCGGTTTAACTCTAATCGACCCATGCCAAATATTACCTGTATTAAGCTGTGCGAAATATTATCTGTATTGTAATGTCTTCTAATGTACCAACAACTCCATTTCAGACTTGACAAATGCAGGTAGCAGAACTGATCAAGGAATTAAACAACCTTCTCTGCATACTAAAATTCCACCTTCACCTATTGGAGCAGCAGCCAACTCGGGTACACCACCAAATATTGCCTCCATGATTCCCCTTTCATCACCTCTATGGAATATCTCTGCCTCTTCTAATAGTTTGCAGTCTAGTGGCATGCCAAAACCTGCCCGTCTTGATTATCATCAACCACTTTCTCCTCTGCATCCTTATCAAACTCCACCAGTTCAGAATTTTAGTGCCCTTAACCCTTCTTGGTTATCTCAGGGACCCTTTGCTGGTCAATGGGTAGCTGCTTCTCCAATTCCCACTTTTAACCCAACCCCTCGTTTCCCCTCATTGCCTATAAATGAGCCAGTGAAAGTGAACCCGGTCAAAGAATTGGCTATGAAGCATACATCTAATCCAACGTCTCACAATTCTACTCCTACGACGTTTCCTGAGCCTTCTGGTGATCCCAAAAGCAGAAAGAGGAAAAAGGGTACTTCTTCCGTATTGCCTACTTCTCTACCTGCTCAAAATGTGGAGAGAGTTGTAATATCTGAGGAGACTTTGACTAAAGTTGAGGAGTCAAAGCTACAAGCTGAGGAGGCCAATAAGCATGCTTATAATGCAGCGAGTCAATGCCATGGCGTATGGAGCCAACTGGAAAGACAATATAATCATGGTTTGAATTCTGATGATGAAGCAAAACTAGTGTCTTCAGCTGTTTCAATAGCAGCTGCTGCTTCTGTTGCTAAGGTGGCTGCAGCTGCTGCTAAAATTGCGTCAGATGTCGCTGACCAGGCAAGGTCAATGGCCACCGCTTTTTTATCAAATAAAAGTCAAACGGTTGATCAAAGCGGCATGATTTCACTTGTTAACAGATTTGATAAAACTACTACTGATGCAATTTTAAAAGCTGCTGAGATGGCAGCTGAAGCAGTATCCCAAGCTGGAAAAATTGTTGCAATGAGTGAACCGGTGCCCTTAAGAGATTTGATTGAAGCGGGTCCTGAGGGTTACTGGAAGACTCCCCAGTCAGCATCCAAGCAGCAAGCTTTAGTTGCAGGAAATTTGAAGGGTACCGAGAAGAGAGTTGAATCTACCCCTGAAGTATCTGATAAAGGAAACCTGATTTCGGAATCTGGTTTATCAGGAAACAGGTATTCTGGGAATTTGGCAGAGAATCAGACAATGGATGTTGATGACGTCTCAGTTCCCTTTACAAGTCATGCAAAGGACAAGAGAAAGCCAAGGGTTCGTAAAGGTCTTGAAATGTCAAAAACTGTCGGGGGTGTACCTGAACCAGAGATCGGATCTATTGATGCTTTTGTTGTTGGTCAAACCGAGCCTAAAGTTTCTACAGGCACGTTAATAGAGAGCAATATTACGGAAGGTTCTCTTGTGGAGGTAAGCCTTATGGTGCAAGTGAAAGCTTAAACCATGTTTGATGCTTTGCTGTCAGTTTCCTTTTGTCTTTTCGTTAGAGGTTGCAAAATGGGTTGGTCAAGGGGTCAGGTTGACTTGATATCTTTTTCTTTATCCATTTTTAAATTATTTTATAGTAATTATGTTTATAAAACTACTTGATTACTATAATAATTTTAGTTTTGTAAATAAAGTGATTTAGGAGGGCTTTAAGCTTTAAGAATACACTTCGGGTGACTTTTAAAAGTTTGACCTGTTTAACGCATTGGTTTATTTCCCTGCTGGCTAAAGTTATTGATTTGACCCATTTTACCTTTAGGGGTAGAACATGACCCAAGATCAGCCTATTCACAAGTAAATGGGTTAAAAATTGCTACTTCTAATTTTTTTGCATGGTAGTTTCCTTTTGGTTTTGCGTGCATCTTCTTCAGGTCAACTTAATTGTGTTTTAGGTGTACAAAAATGACGATAAAGATAATGGGGACTGGTTTGGAGCTAATGTATTGAGCTTGAAGGATGGAAAAGCCCTTGTATCTTACACGGAAATCCAATCGGATGAAGGTGATATGTGTTGTTCTTTGTTAGTACCTCTGCTTTGGATATTTGTTACATGTTTGTGCTTATAAAAATGTGTGATGATACATAAAAGTAGTTTTGTGGTGGTTGCGTTATTCTACTAAATGCATTGTGAAACTTTGATACTTACATTATATTTATGTTCAGGGCAATTAAAAGAATGGGTCCCACTTGTAGTTGAGGACACCGAGGTACCCAAGATACGTGTTGCCCATCCCGTGACTACCATGCGTCTTGAAGGGAATAGAAAAAGACGTAGGACAGCTTCGACAGATTTTGTGTGGTCCAGTGGAGATCGCGTGGATGTGTGGATACAGGATCGGTATGTTTCTTTGAAGGAACAAAAAATAGTCAAGGTGGCAAAAGAGTGGGTTTTGGATTGCTTAATGGGTCAAATACGTTTTTTTGTCGGGTTGGGGGGCTGACCTAACACACCCTTTATTTAATTATCTGAAATTGCTATATTTGTGTATTACCAAATAATATAATTCCCGTAGTTCTCTTACTTTTTTAAAAATGATCCAGGAGATTTTATGCATTTAAAGTACGCTTTGGGAGGTTGGGGGTCCTTCTACCCGTTGAGTGCTCAACCAATTTCCATGGAAGCTTTTCCCAATCTCTAATTGTGTCTGTTTGACCTGTTAAACATAACACATAACTCGAATTGATCCATTGATAAGTTAATGGGTTGAAATTGCCACCTATAGAAAACTTCATGTTGGATCGCATACAAGGAATGGTATACCTGGAAGCGCGCCTTGTTAGTACAAAAGGGACTTAATGGTTCCCACACAAAGATTGAGCATTCCATGTAAACCATTTCTTGTAATGGATTCATAGTTAGAAAATTCTTAAACAATAATGTCCTAAATAGAAAAGTTATATCTAGTCCTCTGGTGCTACAACTTAATATTCTGTCTACATGATACAGTTCTTTTTGAAAAGGCTATTATCCGCCAAAACCATTATTTTATAATTTATGCATTAAAGCTCGAGTATAAAATGTCGTCTTTACATCTTAATACTGCAGCTGGCGTGAGGGGGTTGTCATCGAGACAAACAAGATTGATGTTACTTCTCTGACCGTTAAATTCCCAGGTATATGTTTGATTTTTACAGTGCTGGTTACTGAATTGAAGCTGGAAAAATCGATGTGGATTTCTTTATCATTTGCTTAGTAATAGGACTTTGGAGCTAAAAAGAATCCCTGAGAGATTAAGGTCAAAACTGGTAGGGTCAGACCACTAACACCTGTCTTTTCTTCTCAAAATTTACAAAAATTCAAAGTTGTTAAGATGATGAAGAAAATTTTAATATTGGGATTTGCAAAGTTTTGAAACAAACAATATAGGAGCTTCTATGTATATTGAATACATTTCAGATCAGTTTTAACCCCATTGAACAGATTAACTCATTTAACCCATTTACATCTTCACCCCTTCTTTTAAAAGAATTCCCCCACTGGACCCGTTAGAGGCTACATATAACCCGAATCAAATTGTTTACCCATAAATGTGTTGCACCATCTCTAGTGCTGAAATAACTGCTCTGTACTAAATATAAAATGAATCTGTTTTGTCCCTCTTATTTTCCATATTTGAAGCTCAAGGAGAGACATCGGTTGTTAGATCATGGTTTGTTCGGCCTACTCTTGTCTGGAAGGATGGCAAATGGCTTGAGTGCGATACATCTGATAAACTCCTTTCTTCTCAGGTTAATTTTAATCTCTTAGAAGTTTAATGTTGATGAAAATTTATAAAATTTAGCTCTTTACTCTCGAGTTATGTTTTGTCTGTAACAGTTCTAATGGGCAAAAATAATAGAAGTAGCTATAGCAAATGGTTCAGAAGTTTTTTAAGTGTTTCTTATGAATACAATATCTTAAATTGTGTTATGCAAAAGTGAGATGAATACTGTAATGCTATAGATGGGGTTCTGCAGTAATTTTTAACATATACTCTGTAACTTCTTTTCAGAAAAGTAAATATATATGACAGAGTTTTTCAGGTCCACCTAAGCCGATTTTTTAGACACATACCAAAATTAGCCAGTTTGACCTGTTATTCCACCTGACCATTCCGTTTGTTTTGCAACCTTTATAGATTTGATAAAAAGGTTCCATATGCTTTCTAATCTGTATCTTATTTTGTTACAGGGCGATTCACGACAGGAAAAGCGATTAAAACTGGGTAGTCCTGTTGTGGAGAGTAAAAGGGACGATGGGTCATTAGAGAGCGTTGACCATGTTGACCTGGGGAAACAAGATGAGTCAAGAACTCTACCTTTATCTACCCACGAACGTGTATTTACTGTTGGTAGCACCAGAGACAATAAGAGGCTTGCTACTCATAGAACAATGAAGGGTGGCTTGCAAAAGGAAGGCCCACGAGTAGTTTTTGGTGTTCCTAAACCCGGAAAAAAGCAGAAATTTATGGAAGTAAGCAAACATTATGTTGCTGATGTCACCAATAAGAGTAAAATCCCACATGATTCTGTCAAGTTTACCAAATATTTGATCCCTCAAGCACCAGGATCACGTGGTTCAAAAAACAATACTAGAAGTGACCCGAAGGAGAAACAAGCTGTTGAAACCAGAACAAGAATCATCAGAAAGCCTCCGATTCCTGCCGTCAGATCATTGAATTTTCCTAAATCCACAACCCGTGAAAATAATCAAATAAATCAAACGAGGGCGGATTCTGTCACTGATGGTGAGAACCAATTGGATCAACAAAACCAGATGGAGATTGGGTCCTCTTCCAACATTGAGGATGTACCAAGACGTTCCGAATCAAATCCTG
This sequence comes from Asclepias incarnata, assembly GCA_025447715.1. Classification (NCBI taxonomy): domain Eukaryota; kingdom Viridiplantae; phylum Streptophyta; class Magnoliopsida; order Gentianales; family Apocynaceae; genus Asclepias; species Asclepias incarnata. The sequence continues at coordinate 12,103 of JAOEHQ010013099.1, forward strand.
TGGAGCCTCAAAAGGGATTTTCTACCAAATCTGAGCGCTTGAACAAACGGAAGTTTGTACCTACGGGCGGAAAGGCAGCTCAAGTTGAAAAATCACTTCCAGAAGTTGTAGAGACCCGGAGATCAAATCGTAAAATCCAGCCTACCTCAAGGGTGAGTTACTGTTTTTTGGCTATCAAAATAGTGAAGGCGGTAAGATGGTTGGGCAACTGTAAATAGGTGGGGTCTGGAGGACCCCATAACACTTCTCATCCTTTTTTAATAAAAAGTTGGTCCATTTAGTAATACTAGAAAATTATTTTTGAGCAATAATAATCGTTTGTTTATAAATAAATCGAATTTGGAGGGTGTACCATTAAAAATAATATACTTCAAGGGACCTATAATTCGTATGACCCATTCGACCTTTTTGAATTGAAAAGGATAGCCAAATTGACGTGCTTGTAAATTGGCCAAACTTGCCACTTCTAGTAATTGTTCTTAATTGAGTTTCTCTTACTCTTTCAATGGCTTACAGTTATTAGAAGGTTTGCAAAGTTCTATTACTATTTCAAAGACACCCGCTGCTTCACATTCTACTTACAGAAGCCACAAGGTTACCCCAAAAGGTAAATGATAAATACAAATTGGAATATTTTCTAATGTTTTTTTATGTAAGTGATTGATTATTAGATAAATAACTAAAATGTTTAGATGAGCATAGTTAACAGTCTTTTGAATTTAATTTTTTTTAATATGTAGAATATGACAATAGTGGATAAATTTTGATTTAAATGCTAGTTTTGATGCATCACAAACACGTATTGTGGGGTCAAATCAGGATTTTTGACTGTATGTTAGGAAAAGAAGTAGGCATAGCGCGTGGTTTGACACTTTGACTCCTCATAAAAAGGGTTGCATTATTCACAGGGTTGATTAGAAGCTGTCTTTATTTATACCCTGTTCTATGAATATGGAAACTAGATAATACAAGTGAAGATATATGTTTACTCTATTCAAATAAGATGCTATACCCTCTTTTGTGAAAAAAACTGATTGAAACTTTTAAGGTTTTATCCAGAATAACCTTTTTGTTTGTTAGTAACCGTTACTAGTTATGATAGAACTGACTTCAGCTCTTAAGAGGATATGCTAAAAGCCAAATGTCTTTTTGCTAAGCTATCCCCAACATCCTTCGAATATTTGTTCATAAAACTAAATGATAAATTATAAATTTTGGTAATAGACTTTTAACAAGGGAATTTATGTATATATTTCAGTTTGTGTTTGGCCATGTTTGGCACGTGTGTTTAACATTATTTAGCTTGATTTTTCAACAGGAAACACGAAAAATGCCTGAAAGGAACCTCTATGCATATGTGATATGCTTAGTCAAAAGCAGTGTTTGATTGTGGGAGCATCCAAGGATAGTGTATGTGTGTATAAGTAAGTAGGGAGAAAGATGAAACTAGGAAAGGCTAATCTCATCCTTTCTAGTGCCTTATTAAACATGTAGAAGAATCTCGTAGCTGTTGTAGAAGATGTTCATAATTATTTTGTTTTCTGTTACATGTAATCTTTAATCAGGCTCATCCTGTTAAGATTTTGTATATGGATGTTTCTCTGGTTAATGGGATGCAGAAGAAGTCGTTCGATGTTAACTATTACCTTTTATCTTTTAAAGTAGTCTTATGATCTCATTGTCGTTGACACTGTTTTCTTCTCATGAGGTGGTTTTTGTAACAATTTTTACTTGAGGAGCCTTCTGTTTGATTTGGCATCATTTTTTGTAAATGAATCTTGATGTGTTTTGACTTGAGTTGATGCTGCTGTTGGATATATTTGCCTACTCATGATCAGAGGCAACATTTTTGTTCCAATGTTCTCCAGCGGGTCGGGGGATATTCAATTATATTCACATTTAAAGAATCCGAATTAGTGTATTTATATCCGCCACAAACAACAAAGATAGAATTGTTACTGTATCTTTTTCTTTCACATGTCATCAAATCTGATATTTTCTTTAAATAGATGAGGGAAGTCTAGTTCTTGATTCGCCAATTAGGCACTTTCCTTAAAGTTGATCTAGTCACTGCACGTTTTAGGATATCTTACTAAAGCTTGTGCACATCTACTTTGAAGTCTTTCACTACAAGAGGTCCACACATGTTTTGACAGATTAGCTGTTTCTTAAAGGTCTACATAAAGTTTTTTAATAGAAACTGACAATTTCTTAAATTCTGTAGTGTTGTCATAAGCAAAATCTTTGGCTATTCTTCTTGGAGTCTTAGCAACAACATAAACAAAACGAAAATATATAGTATTGCACATTTGCACAAAATAGTATGAACATAATGAAAGAAAATGTATGAAGTGATAGAAACTATACTACCTTAAAGCATGAATTTGTATAAGTCTATCACCTACCAAGTAGCATGTTTATTTTTGCTTCCTAGTAACATTTATAGAATGATATGTTGTATTAAGGATCAAGGGCATCAGGAAACCCATTGCCCATCGACACTTCCCATCCTCGCCGGTATCCCTATCCCAAAAAGGGATTGGAGATAAAAGTGTAAACAAACCAGGACCAGGATCCCTGACAGGATTCAGGGATTTTCTGTAGGCATGGACTTCATATATATAATCCTACATATCGTGACATTTTCTGCAAAGCTGGAAACTTGAATCAACACAACATTTTAGTTGCTGCAGAATAGTATCATAAACTCACTTAAAACATATACAACCAAATGAATCACCCTTCATTTTTCAAAGTAAAAACGCTGCACAAGAAGGTCCATAAGAAGCTTCTGAATTTTGCATTTAATTCTCTGTTTAGTAAAAATCTCGGCATAACCAAACATAACATGTCCTGACCCGGTCCATTCGATGCCCCAACCAAAGAAAGAATAGTTACATTATCTTCAGTTATGTACTCAAATCTACATATATTAAGCAAATCCCCTTACGAGAGCATGCTCATCAGCATAAAACCTGTCAAAACAAGCTGTTTGATCAATCATCTCAATTTTGCCTTCAAGAGTTTTTCTTTGTTCGTGCAGATCTTAGTTGGTATTGTTTACACAGGCTTGTTTGATTTCGCTTATGTCCTGACACTGTGCTTGTGTTGCTTTTGTTCGCTTGAGCTATTTTAGTGAGTTTGGGGGTTTCATTGAACGTATAGTCATCTTCCTTTTGTTCACAGTCACTTTTAGTTTCTTTAGAATTTTCCATTTCGTCTTCACAATCTGGCTTATGATCAAGTTCAGCTTCCTTCAAGTTCATGGAGGCCTTCTCATCAGATTTGACTGAAGAAGCACTTTGATTAAAAGAGTCTTCAGTGCATTGTTTCAAGATATCTCTATATATACATGTAATAGCAGAAGATACGGATTTCTCAGTAGTTGACAACAATAAATCCTGTACCCGAGTGACTGGAAGATCATCAAACGATTCAGGGAAAGATCTTTCTTTTGTATCAGCACATTTTTCCCAAATCTTTTTTGAAAGATTAGCACATTTCTCCTGAGAAGATTTAGTAGCACACTCTTCCCAAATAAATGGAAATCCAGAAAGGAAATGATCACAAATCTGCTCAACAGTCGAAACTAAGTATGAGACTCGGCTGTAGTTACATGGAGTTATGTGCAATTATATATCATTAGAGTATGGATGGTAATAAAACCCGAACTCGATGGGGAAATCCAAAACCAGAAATTTTTGGGTGGGTAGGGGGATAGTTTAATGGGTATGGAGTGATGGGTTAATCCCGATCATCACTAGTGTTAGAAACAAGTATAGTATTTAATATATGTAAAGGTATGACTCTTGAT
>JAOEHQ010013110.1:0-15906 GCA_025447715.1 Asclepias incarnata
ATCTTCTTCAACCTTCACTTCCATTAAAACTTTCGCTTCCATTAAAATAGATCAAATTTTTAATAAATCAAATATTAATTAAAATAGATTATTACAAACGAGCATAGAAACCACATATGTCCCATATAGAAAGTTGAAAAGCAGGAAAAAGAGGGTGATTTTAAAGCCTCGTTATGAAGCAAAGGGATTTTTACATAATTTACGAGCATGTTGTTATATAATTTGATACGAAATTTCTAAGTAATGTTAATAATTTATAACATGATACACTATATACGTAAAATGGTAATCGTTATTTGATATGCAATTTAAAGCCTCGTTAATAATTTGTAGTGCATAAGCTCTAGTCTTGTGTAGTAGCAAAGCTGATTATTGGTGCCATTGCTTATTTTATTTGGCAGGAACGCAATGCTAGGTTATTTAGAAAAGAGAATAAGCCACCGGATAAGTTGCGAGACATGATAATATCTACTGTTCGCTTGAAACTACTTGTAGATTTAAGAAGAATCCTAAAGTGAAGAGGATGTTGGATGCTTGTGAGTTGTGACCTTCCTGTGTCATTACTTATTTCAGTTTAGTCCATCTGTTTTGTAACTAGATGTTAGGCGTGTCTTGTAATGTCTAGTTACTTGGTTTTCATGGACATTGTAAAGTCGATCTTGACTTTCACGAGATTGCCTATTTTATTTGTCATAGGATATAACATGAACTGGGGGTAAAACCTTTTACCCATTTACCCAAAAAAGCTCTATTTTTGTTTTCGTAAAACAAAGCTTCACAAGTTTACAAAACACCAGATATATTTATCTAAAGTGATAAGAATCGGCATGAACATATTGGTTTATTAATTCTTTCTTGTAGTTCATATAAGAGTTTGATTTTTTTTTTATTTTTAAAAAGGACCTTTCTCATTGACGATAGACTTTGAACTAAATGAAACTAGTCATATAAACGTCATATATCCAATGAGGAACAAAGTAACACAGTGACAGAATCATATGTTGAGCGTCGGGAATGTGGAAACGTGTGAGAAAACACTCGCCACTCGATCAAGAAGTGAACTTAAAAAAAAGGTTCACTTTAATATTTGTTTGTGTTGAATAAGTATCCCTTAATTCTAGTCATGTATTTAGGAAACGTCAAACCACCTGTTTGTTGACTGCTCCTTCGCTAGCACACTCTAGCAATTTATCCTTTCTTGCTGCAAAAAAAAAAGGGAGGGGATTGCTCTTTTATATAGGAGTAAAGATTAAATAATTAATAGTAGATACAAAGTAAATAAAATAAAATAATTTGAACCAAAGAAAAGATTTGTTAATGATAAAAGATGATATTGAACTACTTGATAATTCAACAAATACGCAATGTCATTAAACAAAAATATAGTCTAAAGAATAAGTAAGTGAATAAAGTTTTTATGAAGAAATATTTTTAGAGTATATAGTTGGCCATGTAGATCTTTCATAAGAGTGATATGATAACAATATGTTTTTTTTTCCTTTTATATAAGTTAAAGATAAAAATAGAGTTAGAGATTGAAGAATGTAAGTGATATCGGACCTATTGGTATCACAACTATTGATATATTTACTACACACTTACACAGTACAATTTTTATAACAAACTGTACAAACCAATAAAACACATGTGTGATAAATATGAATAGTTATGATACCAATAACAAAATAATTGGAGATAGATCCTTAAAAAAAAGTTTTACTTGTCAATTGAGCTATACCAATCTCAACAGGCCTTCATAGAGATGGGTATTGGGCAAGGATAAAAAGTTAGACCCAAATGGTCCCTCAAGTTAGACCCAAATGGTTCCTCAAGTATTTAAACAAACTTTGCCACATATGACATATGTAAGAACTAATAATCCCTAACAAGTTAGCTTGAATATTTAACTGGGCTAGGGCCGGGCCTCACACATCAGGCTCCTTTAGTCCCTCTCTATTAGTTAATGCAAAAACCAACATGATACGGAGTAATAAAGATATAAGCATGTAACGAACTGTTGTAAGACTATAATCTGTAGTTTTGAGTAGTGGGCTAGGTAGGTTCAGATCGATGCTTCTAATAAACCTTTTTCTTTTTTTGACTGACTGACTATCCGCGGCGGCGGTGACTAGTGATGGTGGTTGTTGGTGGCAGGGCCGGCTCAAGCATTTGGGAGGCCTTAGGCGAAGTCAAATTTTGAGGCCTTCTTTAAATGTAACTAGTAAAATCCTCACTCGAGTGTTTTATTTGTGGATAAATAAAGGAAAACATTATCTCTAATCTAATTTGTTTCCCTTGATAAACTATATTGCTGGAAGATACTAAACGAGGTGAAGTATTGCCGTTAAACAATTATGCAAAGCTATAAAAAGCTTCATAACACAGTATATAACTCTTTTAAAAGCTTCTCACAGACCAATTTTCTTTTAAAAAGTTATTCATTAATTTTAATTATGCATTACCAAGCAAAAAGCTTGAGTTTCCAAATACAAAAAAGAGGAGAACGACTATTTGTTTAGTTTTCCTAATTCTGAATAACCATGCTTTGAAAAAAAAATCCCAATGTATGCCTAGCCCAAAAAACTAAAATTTAGGGGCCCTAAATATTTGGGGCCTTAGGCCCGCGCCTAACCCCATTATACTAAAGGGCCGGCTCTGATGCCTTCTACATTATAAATAGACAACCAATTGTTGCCCGATTTAGATTACCAATGGTTAACCTTGCTGTAAAAAGAGATATCAATAAGAGTTTTTGGGATAATAGGGGTGATTATACATGAGTGAATGTAAGGTGAATCGTGACCAAAGATACTGATGTGACAAAAATTTGAAGATGTATATACTATTTTTCAGGGTTTGTAAATCGACTAAGACCAAGACAACCGAGTTGTAACCCACTGGAACCTCGAACCCAAAAATTCTAGCTATATAATCCAACTAAGTAGTAGCACTATGAAAAATAGAGACTCTTGAGTAAGTAAATTACCATGGAGTGTATAAACACCAAATAATATGATCACATCTACGATGAGTTTGACCAGTGTTGACTCAAAGTATAAGGGCATCACAATGATGGATTCATAAAAAAGTTTATAAATAATTGAAATGGTTTATAAACCATATTTTTACAGTGAGATAATATTCACGATCGATGACATGACATGAGAAAAATTCATAATTTAATATCTAGTTTATTTATAAAGCTTTGGTTTATATATATCGAACATAAACTTTATACACTCAATATATTTATAACTTGATAAATCTATAACATTTACGTATATAATTTTATTTATCCATCTATATCTATTGTGATTATATATTTGAATAGAATATTTTAAGAAAACTTTTAAGAGAAGGAATCATAGTACTTGGGTTCTCCAAAAGTGTAGTCATTTGGGAGTTTAGTGTTTGTTTTTTTCTTTCGAGAAAAGGTATAGCTTTGTAGAGCAAAAGCCATGATTTCTCATGTTAGTATATATGTTAGTTGAGTTGATAAGCATTTTATTTAATTTCAAGATTCATGAGTATCCCAACATCACCCACGTGTGGAGAAACGGCTACAACATTTAATTTCAAGATTCATGAGTATCCCGACCAATGGGAGTGAGGGCATTTTTTTGCACTTTTTGGTCCGGAACGCCCCGGAACGCGGCCCTAAGGGGCGTTTCTTTGTCTTATTTTGCGTGCAACTTCCCAAATGGAACGGGCGTTTCAAATATTGACAGACACACACACATTTAATAATAATAAATATTTAAATAAATTTTATATTTCTTTCGTTCGTCGGATCGTGTATTGTACCTGCTAGCTTCTTACTAGCTTTTTTAAATAAATTTTATATTGCCGTTCAAAAAAAAAAATAAAAAATAAATAAATATTTAAATTAAAAAAAAAAAACAGAAAAAGGTACAAAGGGGCGTTAAAGGGAAAGCCCCCATTCCTATTGGCCTATACCCTTTCTAGATTAAGAAAAATGACATTTACTTTAAATTTTTAATTAAGTAAAATAATTAGTTTTATTAGATAATATATAATCGGTATATGTTTAAGAAGACCAGATTAAGATAAATTATGGACCCTGTTCTAAAAAAAAGATAAATTATGGACCAAAACTAATTCTGTCAGTAAGATTTCATAATTTATGCCTAATTGCTGTCAAAGTTTGCATTCTTTTTTCAAGGTAATATAATACTAAATTGTTATAGTGGTGAAAATTTAGATTTTATCCACTAGCAAGTATGGAGTTATAAGTGGTTAATATTTTTATCTTTAGAAACATAAGTCAAGATCCTTACTCTTTATAAGGCCAGATGTCTTTTTCTACCCTAGGTAGAACCGGAAATAAGTAAGACTATCTACAGAGGCGGAGCCAGGATTCCGCTTAAAGATGGACCAGAATACCAAATGATTTGTCAAAAACCAATATGTACCAAAATATGGTCATTTGGGATATTAATTTATTTAATTTTTTTTAATGACCAAGCTAGATAAATTGTACGATGGGCTAAAATTTACAAATAATAAAAAAGAAGCTTAACATTATACTAATATTACATTACCATTTATTTTTCATGTTGGATCATGGCCAACCCTACCCGTGCATAGCTCTGCTCCTGACTGTCTACATTTCAATCTCCCCATGTACCGTTGATGACTGTATTAGGACTCATAACCTGTGAAAGACGACATTGGAAGTTATTTTTATTTTTTTACTTTTAATGAGTATAGGGCTATGCTATATGCTCTTAAAATTTGCATTCTTTAACTGGATGTAGAGCTTATAAACAAGGGGAAAAAAACTCAGATTGTTGAATACAGTAAATTAAAACGGTATTTACGTAAAAAAAATGCCTTTTTATAAGCTTAAACTACCTTAAAATTTTTATATTGTCGGTTTTAGTTAGAATAAATATAATAGTATTAATATATGCACTACAATTAGAAAAAAAAAGACTACATGTATTTTTACGGGTGTTGCTATTTCTACCATATAAGACAAACCAATGTACAATTAATAATACATACCATACAACTATTTAAAAGATCAAATGGGGTGGAAATAGATAATGGGTGGGTGGAAATAGCTAGCCACGAGGGTTTTTAATTTAATTAAAATAGTGGACATTTTTCAGGTGAAGATGTTGACATCATAACTGTAGGCCAGTGCCAATAGAGAAAATTCCCTTTGGTATGAATGCTCTCCACTCTTTCCCTCTCTTCAATCTGTATATTCAAGCAAACCTTTTTTCTTTATTGTTATTATTCCCCATTTATTATTTTTATTTTTAAAGTTCATATATATATATTTTTATCTTTTCATCTTTAAACGCCACTCCTTCTCTTGCTTGTTTGGTGACCAACTACCCTTTCCTTTAAATCCTAAAAAAAATTAAAAATTAAAAATTAAAAAATACTATATGAAATTAAACAAGAAAAAACACATCCCCTTTTGTTTAATCATTATTTTATTAGTGTCAAGTCCCTTTTACTTGAATTTGTCATATGATAGATAGATATATATCCTCATTTCTATATGTATGTATATGTTTAAGTTTACAGATATACTAGATTATATATATATATATATATATATATATATATATTCACATTTGGACTTGAAGTTGCTTTACTTGAGTCTTGTTTTTCCACCTATTTTTAGATATAAACAACTCTAAAATTCTACTTTAATCAAGTGTTTGACCCATATCTTTCTTTCTATTCCTCACCCACATTCTGGAAGCTTGATATCATCATTGTTGGAAAATTTCAAAGCTTTTTTTGTTTTGTTTTGTTTATGTCAACTTTTGATTTCTAAGTTTCTTGAAAGTTTTGAAACATACCCTTTAAATTTCTCACAAAACATATAATTTTTAAGCCATAAAGCTTCAAGCTTTTTAAGCAAATCAGCCAAATTTGTGGTGATTTTAGCTTTTTAAGTGATTTGAGGTAAAACCCACTTGTTTTTGTTCATGTTTTAGCTGATTTGTTGACTATTTAGTTATAAAATTGAGTCTTTTACTCTTTTTTAGGGTTTTTGAAGAAAATGTCACAAATGGAAGCAGAAAATGTTGATGGCATGTCAAAGATGGAAGATTATGAAGTTATTGAGCAGATTGGTAGAGGATCTTTTGGAGCTGCTTTTCTTGTTCTTCATAAGACTGAAAAAAAGAAGTACGTATTTTTCTATTTTTCATTTAAATAAAAATTATCATTTGTGTGTGTTCAGGCGTCCTGATGTACTCATAAGAAGTCTCAGGTTTGAACCTCACTAGGGAAACACTTTGGGGGTGGCCAGGGAAAAAGGTTAGGAAACGAGTCACAGGGTTACGTCGGTTAGGCCGCTTACATATTAGTCAAAGACTCGCCTTCTCCGGATGACTTTAACAGGGAAAACCTCATCTGTTTACCCCTATTTGTGTGTGTTCTTGTGTTATATTATATTTCTTTCACTTTATAGGGTTTATTGTTCCAAATGCAACTTCAGTTTGGGCACAAATTTGCATACATATGCAATTCTTGAAAATCAATTTTTTTGGTTGTTTTGTATTTTCTATTCATGTGTATGTTTTTATTAAAAAATAAGAAAGTGGAGTTAAATACATAAATTATTAGATCAATGATAATTATCATTTCAAATAGGCCAGACTTCATAATTTAGATTATTTAACTTTAAATTTAGCATAAGTATGATTTTGTGTGATTTTAATAGGTATGTTATGAAGAAGATTAGATTGAATAAGCAAACAGAGAAGTTTAAGAAGACAGCACATCAAGAGGTATTTCTTTTGTAATTTCTATTGATGAATTAATTACGTTTGTTTCATAATTAGATTTGCATTTGTCTTTATTGAAGTCAAACATTTCTTTTAATAAAAGTTGATGTGATCTCGGTTTGTACATTGAAGATCATGTTTACACAAATTTGCAAAGTAAACCTCGTCGCAATGGAATAAAATGTTTATTTGTTAGTATTTAAAATTTAAAAATAACTTGTTGGACAACGGTAATTGAAAAATGGTGGTAATTCTGGGACAGAGGTCACGGGGAGTCGTGAATTATGTAAACTAGTATTTGTGTTAGCAAGAAGTGACGAATAGTTTCCGTTGTGCAATGTCAACGATGGCATCATGGCCAGTTTAAAATCATATTTTTTTTTTGAGACTTCTCTAGATACGGGACATTAAAAAACTGAATGAATTGATAGTTTACTTGATTTACTCTTGTACATAAAGTTCAAAACCTATCATTTTGTTCGTCAAGTAAAATCCATCGAAGTATTTTGTTCTTTTGTGGTTAAACCGATAATAACAAAGTTGTCTTTGTCACGGAAGAGAAATCATGTTAAATGTTGTTTTTGTATGATGGTGGTTATATATGATGGAATATATCGTAAGTTAATATATCCAAGACATATGAGATGACTGCTCCAGGAGATAGTGTGAGGAAAATGTTCAGCAAATTTTCAAAACTCTGGGTTTAACAAAATAGAGTATACTATCGTGGATCAAAAAAAGTGCAACGGTTTTTTAGTAATCCGGTTACTAATGGTAAAAAGGAGAAAAATTTGACTTGAAAAAAGTAAAAAATCGCACATAATATGAAACCTCCACAAAAGGAAATTGTTGAATTTAAAATACGTTCCTCACTTTGAGCTAATAAAGTTTTTATATGCTCTTATTGTAGATGGATCTGATATCTCGACTTAATCATCCATATGTTGTGGAGTACAAAGATGCTTGGGTGGATAAGGTAACTTTGACCTCCTTTTTTTTTATTATTGTTTTATTTGAGATTCTCGTGTATAAGAGATCAAAGACTACGATATTTTTGCAAAATGCAAGGATAAAGATTTGTATGAAGACATTCCTCCCCGCCTTTTGTATGCAAGAGGTCGAGCAAATAAAATTGGCAAATTTTCGTGAAATGTGCACATTCAGTAAATGGACTATCCTACCCTTTAGAAGATTGTTGAGTTCTAATTAATAAACTATTATTGTTCCTCCATTATGAGAACACCATATGGAATGAAAACAAGAATATTTACATCTTGTTTGTTTTGTAGGCTGGCATATGCATAGTGACGGCTTATTGCGAAGGAGGTGACATGTAAGTTTGTAGACTTTTGGTTGAAATTACAACCTTTTGACTTTGACACATCAATATGAAAATTGTTTCGACTATTAGTCAACTTTTTTGAACTTGTTCTAGCAAAAACAAACTAGAGTGACTCAAGTCGTAACTGAGTAGTAGGAGTTTGTTTGTAATGAAGACATGGACGCATAATTGAACAATAAAGCTTCAGATAAGGAAATCGTGTTTTCATGAGATATCTGAAATGCGAAGCATTGAAATTTTCTTCAGATGAATATTCTGTGCGATTTTTTACTTTTTTCATTGAAATCGTGTTATTCTCAAGACCCATTGAAACATTGAAAAAAAAGGGTCTTGAGTCCACAAAGAGCTAACTACAGTCTACACACGCATGAACATTCTTTGCATTAGCAATCTAAAAAACTCCACCATCCCATGAAGTGAAATCCATATAAACAAATCTTGTGCATCAAAATAACTACCAGTATTCGGAGATGACTTGGTAAAGTAATTTTTACATAGTGTATGACTTTTTTGTTTATCAGAGCTGAGCTTATACGGAAGGCGAGAGGAACATATTTCCCAGAGGAGGTAATAGATAAACCTTAACATTTTCCGTTTCATTTATTGTTTTTCTTGTGCTTTATATTTGTTTATAATTATCACTTTATACAAAACTGATCTATCGATCTATTTATCTTTATAGAAACTCTGCAAATGGCTGACACAGTTATTATTGGCATTGGATTATTTGCATACTAATCGTGTCCTTCATAGGGATTTGAAGGTAAGCTCTGTGTTTTTCCATTAATCCAATACTCTATTTGTTCCAAAACCAGTGAACAAGTGGCCAGCCACCACCTACAAAGCCTAGGCTCCACCATGTGATGTCCTTAAGTGGCGTAGGTTCTATCCCGCTTGCAAGCATGATTGAGAAATATTTAGGTATTTTCTCAAGTGTGGGGTATTGGGTGGAGGTGTTTTACTGGAACATGTGTTGTGTGGCATGTGCATGTTGGTACCAATGTGGTACCGGGGATCAAGGGGTCCCTTCCGATTTACCCTTTTATTTCAATGTTTCAATGGGAGTTAGCTCCTTGCCCATGACTAATTAAACATTTCTTTAGAGTTAAGTCTGTGTTTAGACTTTAGTTAAATATTCCATTTAATATCGAAGCCTATGTCCTCAAATTTACACATTTTCTTGTTCAATTTCAGTGTTCCAACATATTTCTCACAAAGGAGAATAACATTCGTCTCGGTAAGAAAGAAAACTATACTCATTAAATTTGGAATACCTGTTGGTTTTGTTCGGTAGTTTCTAAAGTTTTTTGTGGGGTGAGCAGGTGACTTTGGACTCGCGAAACTCCTAAACTCAGAAGACCTTGCTTCCTCGGTAACATACCTGTTACAGTGGAAACTGTATTTTGACCACATTTCCAGTAAAGTTTTACTTTTTAGCCGTTTACGGCTAGAGATGGATACAACCAATTTACTTACCAGTTATGAATCTGTGGATTTTGGTTGTGTGCTATCTCAAACAGGTCAAATCAAAATAATTAGTCAAAAGGAGAACAGGTCAAATGGGCCGAAAGTCACAAAAAGTATATTTATTTTACATGCAATCCCTTAAACAGTTTTATTCAAATATTCAGATAGATTATTTATATAATAAAAATTGAATTTGTAACATAAACACATTATTTTTTATCTATCTGTTCTAAAAGACACCACAATTTGTCGATTAACCCGGCCTTACATGTTTTGACTCGCACTGAAGTATGACCCGTTTCAACCCTCCCCTCCCATTTTGACACTATTTTACGGTCCCTTTCCGGAACTAAAACAACCTCAGTATTGTCAAATTCTAATATTCTTTAAGGCTATTGAATCAACAGGTTGTTGGGACCCCCAACTACATGTGTCCTGAACTCCTTGCAGACATTCCTTACGGCTACAAATCTGATATTTGGTCGCTTGGTAAGAACACAATGATAGCAAAACATGAAAAAGGGGCAACCTTTATTTGCATCTTACGACACATATCTCCATTCCGATTTTCATTTTATTGTTTTGGATGCTTAATGACCATAACTTATCTTTCTTTTGCTTATCTTAGGTTGCTGCATGTTCGAGATTTGTGCACATCAACAACCGTTTCGTGCTCCCGTAAGTTTTATTATAGCTAGTGATGCTACTTCATTTCATGTATGGTTAACATTTTATCAACTTATTTAATTCACTTGCTATAGAGGTAGCAAAGGAGTGGGTTGATGCGGAACACCATTTGTCCAAAATATCTAGCTTCTTTCTATAGATAAACTAATGTGTCAAATATTAGGAATGTGACTACAAACTATACTATTTTGTTACTAGTCAAAATTTTGAATATGTCGATTTAGGAGGTTCCAAGCATTCACTTTAGGCGACTTTCGCCCTGTTCGACATATTTGAAGAGGTTTATTTTAGCCAACTATTTTCAAATTAACCCATTGACCCATTACATATAAAGCATAACCTCAATCAGCCCCTTTGTTAGTAAATGGATCCAAATGGTCACCTCTAATTTGCGTCATATTTTACGAGTATATACACGGGAAAAGTTAGTTTTTCCTTTCTCTTTGAAGTTTTATTTATTATAGTTTACTACAAGTTTAAAAGACCTCTCCCATATTCCATGAAAGTTGCCAAAGATTCCATTACCAGATTTCTAGTGAAGAGTGTAACACATCCTTTATTAGCAGTTTCCAAATCTAAGCTACATATTTGCTCTCGTATAGTCCCAAATTCTTTATTTTGACTTTGTGAAGAGTTTATTTGAATATTTTATGTCTTTGACCCTGCAGGATATGTCAGGACTTATCAACAAGATAAACAGATCCTCCATTTCTCCTCTCCCCATTGTGTATTCATCAACACTGTAGGTTTTTCCCGATCCCCAACCAGTTCTAGTAATCTGACTGGAGTGTTAGATATAACACAATTAGTTCTGTCAATGTTTCAGGAAACAGATCATAAAAACGATGTTAAGGAAAAGTCCAGAACATAGACCAACTGTAAGTCAAATGTCAAGTTTTCATTTTAACGGATTTGATTTCTTTTATCTAATTTTAGTATGTGTGAAATTGATAGGCTGCAGAACTTCTAAGACATCCACACTTACAACCATACCTCCTCAAATGTCACAACCCATCTACCGTGTTTTTACCCGTGAAACCTCCAAACAGCCCAAATGATAAGACTCCGAAAAAACATTCACCCATGAAACCAAATGATGGAAAAGACACACGGGAGAGAGATGTGCAGGTTCAAAAACAAAAAGTACAAGCAACAAAGCATGAAGAGAAATGTAACGGTGACATGCCTGTCAGAAGTTTACATAACAACCCTATATTTGCAATAGTGGAAGAAGAAACAAATCTAGAGACCAAAAGGGTAGACCCCACGAGTTATCTTAATGATAGCGGGGACACAAGTTGCGAGACAACAATAGTTTGTAATGGGGATGGGCCAGAAAATTCAGATTCTGTAGTACAAAAAGTCAGCACAAAGTCGAGCTCGTTGGATCTTTCGAACGGTGAACAAGAGGAAACAAGTCTTCCACTATTTCAGAAACTCGATGATGATAATATTGAAAACGAGACGATAGACAATATTTTGGAGACATTTAGCGAAAAAGGTGAATTGGTTGATGAAGAAAACATATCGGCTCAAACAGTCATTTTTGAAGTGGATACAGAGCAAACTAAAGCCGTTGAACCCAAACCGGTTGAACCTGTTGATCAAGAATCGGACTTGAAGCAAACAGAGAAAACTGCACCAGTTAGCGAACCAGTAGCAACCACACCCACCCCATCAAGTGACACCAACAGCAAGACTGAATGGCTAAACGCAACTCAACAAAGAGCAGATGCATTAGAGTCATTGCTTGAGTTATGTGCACGGTTACTAAAACAAGAAAAACTTGAAGAGCTTGCTGCAGTTTTGAAACCATTTGGTGAAGACACGGTTTCTTCAAGAGAAACAGCAATATGGTTAACGAAAAGCCTCATGGGTGCACAAAAATTCACGGGTGGATCTTGAAATCTTCAATATTATGTTCTATACAGGGACTGAACTTGTGACCTTTTTTTCCCACTAAATAGTTGGATAGAGTTAAGTGTGTATGTATGTATGTATGTATGTATGAATGGTAATGGTTTTGGGTTGTGGAAACATAGGTAATTGGGGAAGGACGTGTGTCTAGAAGAGGATTTGAGTTATAAATACATGACTTAACCCCCCCTCTCACACTTTAGCATTGAGAGGGCTTCAGTTTTGTGTGTGTGTGATTCTTGGTGTGGGTTTTTTTTCGTTCTTCTATCAGTGTTGTGTATGGAGCATTGGTGTCTTCTTATTCGCAAATATTATGTTTATAGTTAACATTTTACATTAGACTATGTATTCATTTTGTGTTATTGAATAGGTAATGTTTAAAAGGATTAGGTTTTAAAAGCTGGGTTTGCTCGAAAATTTGGTCCTATCTGGGCAATCTGGCTCATGTATCTGGTGTGTTTAGGCACTTTGGTCAAAGTAGACGTGCGAACAAATAAACAAATTGAACTCGCACGCATCAAAGTCCAATGTTTTATTACATCTGTTTTGTACATAAAAGGATAAAAGTAGGAAAGACTAGTGATTTTGTACATAAAATCAACAATTTCAGCTCAAAAGCTCAGTATCTCGCCACAATCCATATCGATTGCATACTCGGACTGCAAACACTTGAAGATCATATCATATTGTAACGATGAACCGCAGTAGTTGCATGGACCATCACTTTCAGTCCCTTGAACACAAGAGAGAGGGTGTGGGTGAAATTTAGTATTGAAAATGCCACCGAACTTGATATTCAAAAACTCATAAACATTTTTCTCATAATAGGAACCTGTAGCTGTTTCAGATTGAAGTATTAACGGCGCACAAGCAGAATGGATAGACCAGGCACATTGGTGACAGTGGTAGAAGCATCGTTCTGGATCAAATTCCTCCTCGCAGACTTCACAAAAGTATTCACTCTTGTGGTTTTCAATTGGGAAGTAACTTAGACTCATTGGGTGTTTGTCAAGCTTGTGCTGAATTTTGCGAGGCAATAACAAAGCACACTCAGCATGAACATAGACACTACAACTGAAACACCTGAACATAAATTTGCTTTTCACAGTATTCCTTAGACATGGATAACAATATCTTTGGTCAAGTGTTTCAAACCTTGAAAGGATGTGACCAGGATGAACCTCATGTGTGATATTTTCAGGTATGAAACTACAAGTAACATCGATGTGGTATGGACATTGGGAACAACTATAGACAAATCCATTACAAAGTAAGTCACAATCAGAGCAACGGAACGTGGAGAAAAAGAAACCGACGTCTGGGTGGAGGGTTAGTGTATGTTGTGGGTGACCCGGGTGGTTTTTTATTTCAGCCGGTAGTTGAGTGCACCAAGTATGAATAACAAACTTGCAATGTTCATTCTCATCGGCACACTTATACAAAGGCTCACTTGTGATTGGCTTCACGCATGCGTTGCATAGCAGTTCAATTCGTTTCAATGGGTTATGACACAATAACAAATCAGTTCTTGATGTATTTGGGTGGCTAGTGTCATTGCATCCAGAAAGAACTAGAGTTAGAGGGTGTTCATGATAGTTGCGGCCTAGGTTACTGTCACCTTTGAAAAACAAGTGTTTTTGTATGTTGTAAGTAATATCGGGGAATGGGAGATGAAGGAGATCCGGATAGTCGGAATCTTGTAAGTTTTTTTTAGGATTTCCGGCACCTGGCAAATAAAAAACGGTTATAACTACAGGATTATGGATCTCTAATCAAGATTCACATAGTTATGAAATCACTAAGTTTTGGGATTGACCATTAACTAACAGAAACAATATGATAAAATATAGAATGATTAGTTTACCAGGATATGCGAAAATGGACATAAATGGCTCTCCTCGTGATGTTGCACAATCTAGATGAGCATAGTATCTGCATTTTTCGCATTTATAAATCCAGAGGTTCTCATCTTCAAAAGGTTCAGAACATACCCTACAAAGGGGATCAAATTTAGCTTTTTGATCTACACTTGGGAAGGAATACGAAAGGATGAGCGGATGAGTATGAGAGAAAGCATCATTTGTACTGTGTTGAATTAGTAACGATTTTGGTAAGAAAGCACAATCGCTATGGATGAAGAAGTTAAAGCAAGTGCTACAAAGATAGAAAATCTCTTTATGCTCCTTGTCGCAAGCCTTACATTTGCACAAAAGTGGTTCGAGGATAGCAACCAAGGGGTGTTTATGACTAGGGTGATAGATGATTCGGTTTTCTACCCAAGACATAGCACAACTTACATCAATGTCAAAATTGCATTTTGAACAATGATAACTGAGCTCTCCAGCCGCACGAGTGCTTCCACATGTCTGACAAGACCATTTATAACTCTGCCGGAAGAGAACAAGAGTATGAGTAGAGTGTGATTCATGTGATAACGTTAAGGGAACCTCCCCACAAAACTTGTACTCACACGAACGAGCACACTTGTAGTAATACCTATGGAACCATGTGATTTCTTGCTTACACCGCTCACATCGACTTTGAAAATCCTGTTTTGTGATTAATTCGTCATTGTCATCGTATTCATCTTCGTATAGTGGATATTCCGGTTGCAAATCTACAAGACAAAGTGGATGCTCGTGTTCAAGAACCGCCATGGTATATGTATATTTGTCTGTCATTCATTCATATATGATGAATTTATAGGTAAGTGATCTCTATCCAATAAAGAAGATTGAATGATCAACTTTTCTCCCTTGCCAAGATTTGAATATTTTGCTTTCAACTTTTTCTTTCCTTGAATTAGGGGGAAAGAGTCTTCCAAATGATACTTATAACTACTTATAAATTTCATCCATTAAAAATCATATAAATGATTCTTCAATCGTGTGATTTTTATCTGCAGACAATAATTTTGAGACTGAAAGAGTTCATATTTAAGTATTTCTTTTATCAAATCTATCAGATAATTTTTAATTATTCGTTACAGAAGAAGAATTTGACGAATTGACGGCTATAATTGGTCATTTTCCTCTTGACTTGCTTCATGTAGATAAATGGCATTGGAACAACGAGTTTCACGATCAAAACACTCAAAGAAAATAACAAATGGTGGATAATAATTAGTTATGGAGTAAATCATGGACTGCTCCTTCTATCACTGATTGGTTTTGAAGTGAAACTCCATTGATCTTATAATTTAGGTATTGTGCTGGACTAAATAAAATATGGGAGCAACATACCTAAAATGCATCGTGCAACCTAGCCACAACAAAGAGACATAATCCAAATAGAAGTTTCATAGCAAAAAATATTAAAGTTGCCTGCCTTATGTGCTATCACGTAAACGACTTGTAAGAGGTTTTAGAGACTCTGTCACAGCATCAATTACAACAAATGGTCTACCATTCTTGGAGGAAAATACATACCAATTCAAAGGCATCGTTCGCGAGGGTTACACCAAGCTCTTCTTGAAGTTCTCTCCTGCAACCATACAAATATTCAGATTTATATATAACAAAATATACAGTTAACGAATATAGAATAAACCCTTACGCATAAAGATTACTTTTCTTTCCTTTTCGCATACTTGTGAGGTTAGTTCCTATCCTGACGCCATCATCTCCTCATCCTCATTGCCACATCAGTTTTCTCTCTCCAAGACACACCCAAGAACTACCCCCTCCCTATCATACCCCCTTCATCATCCCATCCCCA
>JAOEHQ010013121.1:0-15906 GCA_025447715.1 Asclepias incarnata
CCGAGCAACCAAAAACAAAGCCGTGAGCCTGCGGGCAAAGCGGACAATATTGTGTTGTGGTAAGGCGGGGTGTTACATCTATTGTCATCCCTACCTCCAACGATGGTCCATCCAACCTCTTTAGGTATCGCAAATGTGTTGATCACTTGGAACGGTCCATTTTCATTTACTTCATCCATATCTATTAAAAGTGGATTGGGTGAGACGAATTTACAATTGATCGGGTGTCCATTGTCATCCCTATCTCCAAAGATGGTCTATATTGATCCAACCTCTTCCAGTACCGCTGAGAATCCGATCACTCAAAACATGCTCCACCTAATTGGGAAGATGAGGGAGATTTTTGATATAAAGGCTTAAGGACTAAACTGATCCAACTGACCCACTTGTTCAAGGTGAGTCACCACATTTCATGAGCCGAGGGTTGAGGGTCTGTGCCACCTCCCACATTCGGGTTACAATCATAGCTTTATGTATTAGCCTAATAACATGCCTAACATATAAGTCTAACAAAAGTCTACTCTAATGTATGACATGGATTTGCATCGAACAATTGATATACATTTAAATGAAATGGATTTAGTAATTACGAGCTGCGAGTTATTGTATATGCTTCGTCATTAATGGTTTGTTTGTACAGTTTTTTCCCTCACAATAATGGCTAATGATTATTTTTTGTCCATAAAACGAAACATCCAAAGTAACAAAATTGTTATAACTTAGGTTAAATGGCATGAGCCGTCTCTGGGGAGATATCATGCTAGTCGCCTGCTTTATCGTCATCCACACCGCTCCAGAGGGCAACTAAACGCACCTCGCGACTAATTTTGTTCGTTAACCGGGGCATGTATTTTTCCACTTTCCAACGAAATGATGTTTTCTTTATAAAAAAATTAAGTGTTTATTTCTATTTTAATATTTTTAAGTTGTCACATGACACAAATTCCCTTACGTGATGTCACATGACGCAAGTATTTCTTTCAAAGAGTTGCCTCATACCCATCAGTTTTATAAAAACATCCAATAAATAAAATTAAAAAAAAAAAAAGAAGTGAAAATATCCTATTTTCCCATGGCAAACTAGTGAAACTACGCATAAACATCATCCACCGTTGATCAACAATCCAAGGGTCAATTTTCATCACAACTTATCTCAAACCTATATATATATATATAAGAACTCATAAAACACAGCTACATGAAAGGGGAAAAAAAAAAACACTATACATACAACCATTCTCTCTTCGATTTCTTTTCCTCTTCATACACTCTATTCACAAAAAAAGAAAAAAAAGTTTAATTTTTTTTTTAAATTCCCATTTACATCATCATATATCAATTCTCTTAACTTAACTACTTCATTTTTTATAATCACTCAAATCAGATCTAAATCTTCTTCATTTTTACATCTCTTCAAGAAAAAAAAAAAATTTCATTACTACAATTTTCAGTTTCTTTTTGTTTATTTTTAACACAATTTCATTTGTTGGTTGATGAATTTATTACTAAAAATATATATTTTTATTATAAGCTAAATGGATAAATTGCCACAACAAAGTGAAGCACCAACTGATGATTTATTTCTAAAATGGGGAAATAAAAAAAGACTTAGATGTGCACGGATGAAAGATCCAGATGACCCAGTTTCCGATCCACCTTTCGCCGTCTCCGACCGACGTAGAATTCGCCGGAGAATCAACTCCCGGTTCGCCGCCTTTCCTTCCGACAACCAGACCAACAACAATATTACTAACAACAGTAACAATAGTAAACATTCTACACGTCTCACACGGTATGCCATCTTCCTCGAGGAAAAAAACAGCATCATTAAAATATCTATGTTTCATTAAACTTCTCAAATATTTATGTTTTTTTGTTGTTGTTGATGATGATGATTTTGGTATATAGGAATTCTGATGTAAGATCGGAGACCAGCCGGAAATTGTCACCGGAAAAGGAAGTGGTGGAGAAACCGGCGGTCAATATCGGCGGCGGAGGTAGTGGAAGTCAAAAAGTCAAACATGTATGGCCAAAGCTAAACATTGGATTAACAAATAAAGAAAAGGAAGAGGATTTTATGGCAATGAAAGGATGTAAGCCTGCACATAGACCTAAAAAAAGACCTAAACTTATTCAAAGAAGTTTACTTGTAAGTATATACTCATTTTTTATTCAAGTATTTATATTTATTATTTTTTTTCTTTTAAATAATACACATACTAAACACACCTTGGCTACGTGTTATATTTTAGCTGGTGAGTCCGGGAGGATGGTTGACTGATATATGTCAAGATAGATATGAAGTTGTAGAAAAGAAGAGTACAAAAAAGGTATGTTTGTTGATTTTATGCATTGTTGACTTGTAACTCGTGCTTTAGAAGTTGTACTTTATTTTTGGTCACAAACGTATAAATGCAAAAAAAGAGAAGGTTTTTGATTCATTTTTGGCCTTTGGGTCAAATGTTTTTACAAAATTTTTTGTGGAGACAAGTGGGTCTAAATTTTTTGTGGAGATCTTTGGGTTATGGTTTGACAACTTGTAAGTTCTGCTTTCAAAGTTGTACATTTTTATAAGGTTAATAGATCATCCTTGAATGACTTGTAAGTTTTTCTTTAAGAGTTGTACCTTTTCCCCAAATTTGTGTTCTTTTACAAGTAGTCAAGGAAGAGTGATAAATCTACAACAATATTTAACCATTCACAACAATATATGTATTGTATGCGGTAAAATATGTAGATGGCTAAAAGAAGTTTGTTATAATGATAGAATTTTAGTAAAAGTTTTAATAAAAGATGGGGCACCATGCATTCACAATGTTGTATACAAGCAATACAATTGGTTTGGTAGTGGTTTAACTTTATGCATATTGAACAGTACATGGTGAAGATGTTGAATATTTTAGTTAAAGGGAGGTGAATATAAGGCTGTTTCATATCTAAGCTTATGTATGGAACACTCACATATTTGTTTTTTTAATTTATAAAATTCATGGGTCCCAGGTCATTTATTTATTATACAACAAATATTAAAAAATTGTTATGTGAAAGGTTTTATACCTAAGCTTAGGTATGGAACAGCCTTATATTCACTTTTGCTTTTAGTTAAAACATGTTTTGTTTTTGTTGTTTTGTAGAGACCAGCAGGATTAAAGGCCATGGGAAGCATGGAAAGTGATTCAGAATGATGAATGTATACTCATCTTTTTTGTTTTGTTTTGTAAATCATCTATTTCATTTTTCAATTTTAATGAAAATGGAACTTTTTTTGTTTATAAGGTGGGTCAAATCTTCAAATACCCTTCTCATTGTGTCATCTAGCAAGTTTGAAATCAAGTGTCAACTAGCAAGTTTGAAATCAAGTGTTAACTATAAATTAGCTTAATAATTTTTTAACAATTTGATGACAAGAGTATTTATCATTTCCTTTGGTAAAATCTAAATTATTAGGATATTTATTAAGCTAATTTTTTAAAAAATATATTATTTTTCAAAAATTATTATTTCTTGCTACCTTGAATCTAATTGAAACTTTTACTTGTGAAACTTGAAGTTACTAGATAGTTCATCTTCGTAAATGGCAAGGAAAATGAAAAGCTTTAAAACACATGCTTGGACACATGACCATTTCAACTTAAGAATATCATTATGTCACAACTTGAAGTTTTGAACTTGTCAACACAACCATTTGTGTTTTTTTCTTTTTTTAAAAGGACGTGTTTCAAATTACCTTCAACTTACCATATAAAGGTGAGTGCTCTTGTCTTAACCGAATTTGTGCTATCGCATAGTGGCATTCTAAGGAAAAATCTCATAGATATATCAACCTTAAGTTCGAACCCATGATCTATGGGTAAAATCTTATGCGCATCTGTCAATTGATTTGACTTCATTTGCTCCATTTGAGCTAAAATAATTGTTTGGAATCTTCCTAAAGAAGGGATTGATATCCCAACATACCTTATAGCCGTTTACAATAATGGGTTAATAATCTCCAAAGTGCTGTTGCTCTCGCAACCAATATTCTATACGTGACCAAATGAAAAAAAAAATGTTTGTGAGACAGATAATACGGATGATAGGTAAAGTTGTAGTACGGATGATATCCTTTACAATAATACATGTTTTATATAGTTGTATATAATGTAATAAAATATGTATATGTGTTGTATATGATAAAAATTTGAGTGTTCTGAAGAAATCACCTCTCATTAAAGAAAAAAACACTTATATTTTTCAATTGATGATGTGGCTTTTGATTAACCTATTTTTAATTCAAAAGTTAAGTTTGACTTAATTATTATTTAGTCCTTAACTAAATAAAAGACATGGATGGTTGAGGCGGGTTGATTAGAGTATCTCCATCTAAAGCTGTAAATGAATCGAACGAACATGAATAAAGTATTGTTCAAGTTCATCTATTTAACTTAACGAACAATTCATGAATAGATTAAAGAACATAAAATCGTATTCATGTTCATTCATTAATAAAATTAGTTTGTTCATCTGTATTTATGAAAGAACAAAAATGAACGTTAACGAACGAACACAAACAAATAAACATAAAATTAAAAGCATTGGGCTTTAAATTCAACATTGTTAATCATCCATCTCCTGAAAATATTTATCGCTTAATTATGAACTAGAAGAGTGACCGCATGATGTAGAGACAAATAATATTCTTAATCCTCACGTGAGGAAATCGAAGATGTTTTTGTTAGGTTGTTAAAACGAATAATTTATCACATTTTTTTACATTTTGAAAAATGGTAATATGATTCTTTTCAATCTAGTGGTTAACTTTGAAATACATTGAGACATTTTTTTATTTTATGTAATAGATTAGATTAGATGATAAACTATAATCTATCTATTAAATATATGTTATACATTTTGAATATCTTTTTATGTCCATAATCTTAATTTTATGCTTACTTCCATATTTATAAAGTTTGCATTCCATTTTATTTTTTTTATGAGCAATGTGGGATAGATTCACCATTCAATACATATGAAAATATGAAAATTATATTGTTCTATATTGGTTTTAAGAAGATATATATAAATTTTCAAAATTTTTTGTAAAAAATGTCAAATTCTTTATAACGGGTAATATATTTATTATTAAATATTCAATAATTTTGGTAGTTTAGAAAAGAAAGTGAGGGAAGTGGAGTATTTATATTCATATTAAGGTTTTTATTTCTTTTAAGGGAAATGATAAACATAACCCCAAGACTATGCTTAAGATGTTATTACATGCATAGAAGATTGTACATTGGATCTTATTCCGTAAATATCAGAGGTGGTTATGTTTAATGTACAAATCATTTATGAATGCAATAACGTGTTAAACATAGCCCCAGATGTTATATTTATTGTTTCCCTTCTTGGGAAATGAAAATATAACCCCAAGGCTTTGCTTAAGATGTTATTACATGCATATAAGATTGAACATTGGATCTCATTCCGTAAATATAGGAGGTGTTTATGCAAATCATTTATGAATGTAATAACGTGTTAAACACTGGAGGTTATATTTACCATTTCCCTTATTTTAATTATTGATATAGATTATAACTACAAATAAGCTACACACACATTTAACGTTCACGCACATAAATAATGAACAAGAATTATGTTTATGTTCATTCATTTAATTTAATGAACGAATATGAACAAACTTCTCGTCGAACTGTTTGTCGAATGTTCAGTTCGTTTACAGCCTACTTCGTCCCAAATGTTTTCTAAATTTTTTTCATAATTTTAAAAAGGTTTTCAAATGACTTGTTTACTATAAAAAACAAAAGCATTTCATCATCATGTTAGCTTGAACCAACCAGTTGTAGTGTCTTTATGTGTTTGTTTAGTGGTTATTAGGGTGGAATGAGTGCCTTACCACTCCTCCCCACTTTTTCCCATCATTTCTACTAATCCCCACCTTTTTACCATTTGCAAGGAATGTCTCATTACCTCTCCCCATCCCTCCCCTCTTAGAAAAAGACAAAGAAAACAAGAAAAGACAAAAAGTAATAAAAGAAAAGGTGGAGATGAAAACGGTAATGGTTATGCCCACTTTGCTCTCCACCTATCAGGCGCCTATAGGGCGGGGTGGTGTGCAATTAAACAAAACCCGGTGACCACTTTTTTCCCCGGTGCACTACGTGTACCCTTACAAACCATACAACTTGATCAAATTGATTGATCAAGTTGAAATATAACTTTAGAATAAAGACAAGTGTTTTGTACTCTTTAGACCAGACTTCCTATCTATAATTTCACTGTATTTTTTTGACTATTTTTTTTTTCTCGTTTTGTGGTTTCGACTCTTTTTGTGTTGCTTTTTGCTATGACTTGTAAATTTTTTTTTTTCAAAAACATAAAATATGAAATTTACAGACTTGCGACGTTCTTTTTAGATGCTTTTGAATCACAAAAAATAGATTTCGACAATTATGCACTTTTTTTTAGACATATACACTTAAGACAACAAAGAGTATTGTCATTTGTCATAGTTTAAATTCAAATTTATTTAACTAAATTTTATTGAATTCTGTCAACCAAACACATAACAGGTTTTAAAACTTTCAAATTCCAATTCATTTAATAGATTACAATTCACTCAAAAAATTTATGTGAATCATTACAGCCCTATAAAATTTAAAAATACATATAAACATAAGATGGAAGTTATAAAATTTCTTGAAACCAATGTGGGATAATAAGAGTTTTATGTTTTCAACTATACTAAATGATGAGTTTATACCATATTACTCATGGAAAAAATTAAAGTAAGAATGCAAACCTTATAAATATTGAATCAAGTGTAAGACTAGGATTATGGAAAAAAGAATTTTTCTTGGACTATATTCACCAAAAGTTATATTTTATCATCAAATCTATTATATAAAAAGTGACAAATTATCCATTTAAACAACCTAATAAACATACGATCGTATTTTCTTCTTTGAAGGTTTAAGTTATTTTTCGCCACTGCATCACGCGGATGATCTTCTAGTCTTAGTTAAAACTTCTAGGTCACTTAAATATTACAATATGATAGAATGTAACATAAGAACGCTTCCAAGAATAACCTCTTTTTTCCTTCATCGGTTTTACTACATCAACACTTTAGCACTTTTAAACTGACGCACCAACTAACACATCCGTGCCAACAATACTTTTTCATTTCCTTCATCACTTTATTTTACAAAGATACACACACATATATTTATACACATATCCACCAAATGGACCCCACCCCTTTCTTCTCTCTTATCGGTTAACCATACTCTCTAAACCGAAGAGGCTAAGTGAAGAAGCCATGCCAATGTGTTTTCGAAAGTGAAGAGACTCATTAACCAACCGATGAGACCATTGGCGGTGGTCTAAGAATTGTACAAATATTACATCTTCGACTGTTAGTACTATTTTTGGGTTATTTTGTTCTTTTACACGAGTAGTTTTCATTGATGATGAAACAATTACAACGAATATGACATACAAAATGTAAAATTAGAACTGTACTAAATGAATGATAGTAAAATTTATCCTACTGTTCAGAAGATAAAAGCACAATTACCTGGGGTTCACACAAATTATCAGCCTTAGCATAGTAAAATTGATATGTTACGATAGAAACTATAGCTCCTGTTTGGATAATAATTCGAGCATATATTTAAGAGATATTGTTTAGTACAAGCAATATTTGTAAAATAAAAGGACTACATTAGTTCAGTGTATCCGGGTTCATGGATGCTTGTATTTCTTCTAGTGCCCGGCCCTTGGTCTCTGGTACTAATTTAACAACGAATAAAACAGTCAAGCAGCATATGCTTGCAAACATGAAAAATGTTCCTGGGATGAAAATGGATAACTATATCAAGTCCAAGAGTAACCTACGAGAATTCAGATACAACTAACAGTCATATACAATTAAAATAAGATAGCTTTCTAACTCCTGTACTATGTAGCAGAAAACATAGCTTTTGTCACATGCTACCTAATTACTAATTGTGATAGCAAATACTACAGTACATTTCTTAATGTTAATTAAGGTTAAATATGTGAGAAAGATAATTGGAGATAAGGTGTTAAACACGTCAACCCTCTAATCCTAAATATCTGTAGGATGCAGAAGTGAAGAAGGACATTCGGAGAATTTGAGGTTCCATAACCAAACCAACTTAAATAGCTGATTGGTGCATTAGTCACACATTACAATGACCAAACCAACTTAAATAGTAGAGTGACAAACTTAATATAAGGCCAATCAAATATCTAAGCCCCATTTAATTTGTGAACGTTTGTGGGTGGGAGACTTATGTTATACAGGTGGCAAAATGGGTGGGTTGGGTAGAATATGCAAACAAGTCGGGTGAAATTGGTCGGTATTTATTATGAGTTGGATTGACCCGAAGAAATCTTTTTTGTCCCCTTTTTAGTATTTAACAAATAATTAATATATTAAATTGACTACTTGTAAGTTCAAGTATCATTTGAAAATGCACTTTGAGGACTTTTAACCCAGTTGTGTTTGCGTGTACGCCCTTGTTTGTGTGTGCGTGTGTATATAAGAGAGAGAGAGAGAGAACCTTCAGTACTGCACTCCATCAGGAAGTTAAAAGAATATGAAACGACCCAAGAACCAAACCAGTTAATTACTGTCACCAAGCTACCAGCTGAACCCTTAATATTTATTGGAAAGATCTGAAATAAAAAAGATGATTTGTTGAGACACTATATAAAAGCTACAGCTAGTCAGCTACTATCATTTGCATTTATGTTTGCTCGTGTCAATCTTGATTACATGTAGTAAGCTCAATGAAAGCGATACCTCAGACATAATGACCCATGGAATCCCTCCCATGCCCAACGAAAAAGATCCAGAAAATACCTGATTCAATGGTATCATGTTTAATACTTCAGTTAGTACTAATAAAGACAATAGAACATGACCACAAAGTTGACTTACAACAGTATTAAATCTAGAGATACATAATGTTAATGAAAACATAGACACCAATGAATTAAGAAAAGTTGATTGAGAAGATTATAGTGACTAGTGTTTCGCCTAAAGAGTTTATAACTGATTTAAGAAGCAATAAAAGGTTTCTTAAGTACATGATATTTTAAAAATGAAATAAAGTTGACCGGAGTCAAAATGCATTACCAATATTCCAACAAGTGCCAGAATGGGGCTTATCCCTTTATTCAGTTGAAGGTCCTGCAGCCACAAATTAAATTTTTTTTATTTTATTATGATTTTCACCAAGATATATAAAGTTGAAACAAATATACAAATGGACAAACAAACCTGTATCGAGAACGATATGCCCAAGAGGAGACAGCCTAAACAAGTACCGGCAGCAGAAACCTTAACAAAAATAGATTATATTTGTCATTATCAACAGATTTAACTCTAAATGGTATGAAATACAAAGAAATTATATGATGCATACAATTTAGTCTCTACTATATGAAGAACTATTTTTTCTTTTTTTGAACAATTGACTACATGTAAACATAAATTAATCTATGCGAATATATAAAAGTATTTTATGAGAGAAGTATGTAGTTTGTACCATCAGCAGTGGCCGTCTGCCTGAAACATCCATCAAAAGGACACCTAATAAGGTAGATGGAACCTGAAGACACATTCCAATAATCATAAAGAATTGCAAAAAGTAAACATGACAACTATTTGGGAGTATGAATCACCTGAATGATAACCATTGCTATTGATCCAACGCTGCTTGAATAACCTGTAAGAAACAACTGTGTCAACATCTTTTCTTAATCCAATATTCAATTGGGCATTTTTGATCAATTAAGGTTATGTTTTAATCTGCGACTATTCAATTGTGTATTGTGTAATCTATATAAAAAACAAAGATTCAAATGGTTCGCACGGGTCAAACAAGTTGAAGGTCGCCCAAGTGTACTCTAAATGAATAAAATCTCCTAAATCATTTGTTTCTTTAGAAGAAAAATATCCATATGTGGGATCTTTACCAGCAGATATAAAGATAGAATTCGCATAAAACGCAATAGCGTTCACACCTCCGAATTGCTGCAATACCATAAGTCCAACTCCAACCTAAAACAGAATTAGCACCATCTGACTTGAAAGTTTGAAACCATGAAAATTTGACAGATGGGGCAGGATATAATACTAGCTAGGGAAGGCTCACAATGAGAGACTTAGCATATTCTGGTTGGAACAAATCAAATACTCTAGTTTCTGAGAGATGATGAAGTTTTTCTGTATAATCCTGTATCACAATGTACGTGCCCCATTTTCATCATAATTCATAATGTATAAACTCAATCTTCTATATCATTATCTTTTCCAAATTGGAATAACTTATCGTTAAAAAGAATTCAAATGATTTAATGAAGACGTTACTCTGATTTCAGCTGCTTCTTCAGAGATATCTGCATTCTCTCCCCTAAGTTGGTGTAGAGTAGATTCACATTCTTTCCACAGACCAATTTTTGCCTAAAAAATATAATTATATTCTTTGCCTTAGATTTCTTTGCCTTTGATTTCTTTCAGTATGCCATGTAAGAGACAAAAAGCTTGTAAGCATTTAAAATTTTTGTTTCCATTTAGTATACTTTGAAATCATATCAACAATAAAACTCAAGCATATACATAAGTCTAAATAAGAAAGTATTGTAATTATCCATAGTACTCTCATGTAGATCTTTGATACCACAAACATTAACAATTATTCAAATAAGCGAATAACTCACCAGCCATCTAGGAGATTCAGGAATGAAGAACAAGCCTACAGCCTGTAGTACACACGGAATCGTTCCTGTAAACATATACAAAATGTAATAAGTGGCAATCCCAACCCTACTTAATTATTGGGAGAATACAGTAAAAAATAACTGCTTAATAGAAAAGGGTCAACCTGGTCGAACAGAGCGAAAGTCACCTGAAGTGTAAATGTAATACTAAAACTCCCAAATAAATTTTATTTAATATATTTGATTCGTATTGAAATAATATAGTGTTTCTAATGGACCTTAGATACAGTTGGTATCTATTATAAAGAAAATGATCAAAAACTGTTTCAGCTCAACCGATCTTGATACCGTACCAAATAAATACTTGTTTTGACTCATTACTCAACCCACCATTTTTCCACCTCTAAGTATAATCAATTTAATTACAATATCTTCAAAGAAAATGTAGAAATCATTGAGCTGCATTTTTTTTCTTACCAATTAGAGCTAGTGTGCGCCAAGGAATAACAATGCCAATAAGCCACATTACAGAAACTCCAATACAAATCATCAACTGTAAATGGTACTCAATATAGTCGGCATTATGAGACATATTTGAACTATAAAACTTAAAGATGAACCACATGGAGACTATCTCAAACACCCAGAAAAGCAGTAAAGTTTGCTATTACCTGATTGACAGTAGTAAATGCTCCACGAAGGTTTTGAGGTGTTATTTCAGCTATGTAAACTGGTACCTGTATGGGGGTTCAAAGCTGAGACCTTTCCAATGTGAAAGAATAGGAAAATTTTTATTAAGGGTGTTCAAGGGTAGGCTAACCATACAGAAAGTTTCGGAAGATTGGCTAGAGATAAATGAAATGTGGACCTATGCTACATTTCTCTTTTAGTTATCTAATAATTTTAAAATACTGGCTAAGTTTCCTAATAATTAGCATAACATAATGAGGAATATCTTGCAACTACCACATAGGAGAGAACCCCGATTCCATATCCTATCGAAAGTCTCCCAGTATCAAGCAACCAAGAAACCTGTAAAATGCAGTAACAAAACCAAAAAGATGTGACAAACTTTAGAAAAGGCCATCAAATAGTCTATACGATTCAGCAAACATACAGCGAATAAAATTTTCGAAGTGTTAAAAATTTTAAGAGGGAAGAGAGTTGCCTTTGAATATATAACTGCTAACCACCCCAACAGACAGAACATTTCAGAAAGTCCCATAGTCTGCATCTCACATTAAACCAAAGAGTGAGTCAACTTAATAACAAGAAAATGAAACCCGGCTACAACAAGTTACATGTGAAGAAAGATGGAATGGGTAATGGTAATAGTGAGTTAGTGACAGGTTGGTTTACCATTCTGCGTCCCAGTTTATCAGCTATTTTTCCACTCATTACCGCACCTATCATTGCTCCAATCGTCAATATTGAACCAAAAACTGAGTACTGCAAGTAATGATGAAAAAAAAGAGATGGAGAAAGTGAGCACAAACCAAAAGATTTATTAAAAGCTCTATAACTCGACAGTTTGAACTGTGTTTAAGAGGTTATATTTTTTACGTTAATACTATATCTGTTGCATTTTAAAAAAAACAAAAAACTTATATCCGTTATGTTCTTTGATACTAGAATTGTAATGCATCAGCTCAACAAGTAACACTATTAATATAGTCAGACAGTTATATTAACTTATACAGTTATACGTTATACCCAATCCATTTACCAATCTCTGGGTGGCCAGGTAAAGGGTTTGGAAACAATCACAAAGATTTAGGCCGCATACGTCTGAGTCAAAGGCTCATCCTTCCTGGGTAACCAGGATAGAGAAAACCTCCGTTTGACTCATTTTTGCTTTATTAGTGGATGTTGGCCAAAAGGAGTTGATGCACAAATATGAGACTACCTCTTCCAAGGATAGGCCAAGATCATCCATGATTCCGGTCTCAGCTGGAGATGAAAACCCAACCTGTGTATTAACCATGTACACACCTTATATAGATTAGCCTTCACAGGAAATTAAGCTATTTTTTTTCTTTTTCTTTTTGCATTAATTTGACCAGGAAGGATGTACTTTGCCAATTTCCTAAATGAAAGTACACAAAAAGGATGAGTCTATATACACAATGTATGCTATACTAGAACAAAGTGTTTAAACAACCCATGAATACTGATATATGTAATGTCAACAGGACAAAGATGGTATGTAAAAGCCTAGCTAGTTAAAACATATTCAGATATATGAATTCCCTGAATTCCCTGGTTGGGTCCTTCGTACATCCAGGCCCAAATCAAACGTTCATAAAAAAAAAATTATAAAAAAAAGATTTGAGAGAAAACTAGCTAATTGTGGATTAAAATCAGTGTAGTAAATTAACAATATATCTAAAACAAGTTTTAGACTAGCTTCAGCTGGTGTTTTATCTTGGAATGCAAATTGTTAATTATATATATATATAGATTGAAAGAAGATACAGCAGAACCGAATACGAAAGATCCACAGACAGCAACTAAAGTGCTAAACACGACCACGACCGTAGTAGTAGTAGTCGAAGAAGGAGAAGAAGAAGAAGGTGAGTCACTGTCCATTGTGGTAAGCAATACGCTTTTCACAGTACTCGGACTACCATCTTCCATATCACTTTGTCACTATGTGTGTGTGTGAGAGAGAGAGAGAGAGATTGAGATGAAGGAAGGAAGAAAGGAAACGAGTGTAGGCGAAGGCGGTTTTTTCGTCTAACCGGGAAATTCATTGTGGACGGTTGAACCGGTTTGCACAGTCAAACAAGTGTTCTTGGGTTTTGTTTTGGATAGAAAATAAATGATTTGAAAGGGATTTTAAAGGGTCCTGCTATAGTACCCCGTCTTCTTAGAACACCCACTGTCAATTAAAAATTTTAGTCCATTTCATTTTTTAATATAATTAAACATTTGTATTTAATATCCTAAATTAATTATATTCAAATTTTTATATTTAATATATTTTTAAACATCTTTTATTATTATTATTAATTATTTTACTTTTTTTAATATCTCACTCCGCTCAACCTGCAACAACTCTCGGAGATACACAAAATTGCTCAGACATCCTCGCACAAGAGAAACCTGGTACATCTCATTATGCTTGCTTACTGCTAGACGATATGGAAATGTAGAAACAATGTTATTTTTCCGACAAACAACCATCTATTCGATTGGCAACAAGAGATCTAAAAGGAATCAGCTTCCTTTGGGCTTCCAGTAGATCAAACTCCTTTGAAATATCTTGGTCCCAATGGAACAATTTTAACGTGTAATTTTCGTTTGTATGTTACTCTGAACTTTGTATGTATTTCCTAGCCACTCGCTAGAGATCATATCAATAAGGGTGATGATCCGTACACCACCAATTTTTAGCCGTATACCATCAAACATGCTTTAAGGTGTTGTATTGTACAATCATGTGAAGCATGTTTGGTGGTGTATGGCTAAAAAATAGTGGTGTACGGATCACCACCCTATCAATAATATCCCATTTAATGTTCAAAAAAATATATATATTTTTATTTTTTTTAGATGTCGGATTCTATCGAATTTGTCATTAACGAGGTATAATGTCTATCACTAATTATTATTTAAACACTAAGTTGAAGGTTTTTTTTTTTTGCTAATTTTTATTTAAACACTAAGTTTAAATTTTATTATTGTTTTTTCTTTCGAATGACATTACTTATATTGTTATTGTTAACCGTTTTTATTAAA
Source organism: Asclepias incarnata (assembly GCA_025447715.1). Lineage (NCBI taxonomy): Eukaryota > Viridiplantae > Streptophyta > Magnoliopsida > Gentianales > Apocynaceae > Asclepias > Asclepias incarnata. The sequence goes on from JAOEHQ010013121.1 coordinate 14,497, forward strand.
CTTTTTTTTAAGACATCAATTTCTATTATTATTTTATTATTATTGTTAACTTTTTAAATGTTTTTATTAAACTCGTTTCTTTTAAAGACATCATTTATTTTATTTTATTTTTATTATTTTATTACTATTTTTTTAGATGTTGGATTTTAGCGAATTTTTCACTACTAATGTAAAATATCTATCGCTAATTATTATAAACACTAAGGTGAATGGAAAATCGTGTAAAAACTACGTTTCGACTATATAATCAACTTTGTCTGCGTGAAAGAGTTCATCTTAATATAAGTGATTAGATAATTTAATGTCATTATATTTACTATTATTTTTAGAAATTTTTTTCTTATTTATGTTATTTTTGGACTTTTATATAATATATAAGTATAAATTTATTAAAAAATATATCCTTTATATATATAAAACACAATTGCTTCTAAAAGCTTTTTATTTTTTAAATTCCGACTTGGCAACTCACCCCTCTTTCTTGGCTCAGTATCTAGAAACATGTGACGTCATATTTGTTTTTTTTTTCTTTCTTTTTATTTCCTGGCTTTATTGGAATAAAAGAAGGGGATAACATATATGCTTCTAGCAGCATGTTCATACATGTTTCCCTCTTCACAATCTTTAAAAAAATTTAAAACATTTAGCCATGTAATTGAAATCAATGTGAGAAGGAGGTAGAAGCATATATGTTATCCCCATAAAAGAAACCCTAAATGCATCCAAATAGGTTTGAGCGGCTTGCAATGTCACACCCTGCTGATGCAGAAACACGAGGCGAACAGGTGGCATATGTGCATTGCTCAAAAAATATAGATTTACGATACACCATAGCATAAAATAGCAGAAACAAAGATTACATTGTATTGGGAGGAACACTCCCATATCAATATATCATGATTTACATGTTCCAATACAATCCTTGCTATTGCAAAAGATACAAAGTTTGCTTCAGTTGTCCGGGGCATAACAGTGAGCGCTAGAGAACATCCATTGCAAACTAAGTCGGACAGCAAGCTAAGCATTATAGATCTTCAAAAGATAGTTCCCAAAAATAAAGACTGCTAAATCAGCCATCAAACTTTACTACGTATTACCTGAAAAACATGAGATTCAAGTGTCAACTACAAAAGGTAGTTGAGTGAGTTCACAGGATTTTATAGTGTGAGAAGTTACCATTTCAGTAATTTCATATTATAGTTACCTGTAACATTTCGTATTTTTATATACGTATTTTCGTATGTAACTATTTATTAATACGTTTAATTTAAATTATTTTATTTGAACGTACTATCGTATCGAAACGCGTAACCAACCCTCGAATTTATTTTATAATTCGGAACATTTACAAACATTTAACATTTAGTAACTAACGGAATGCCAAACTATACTCATAATCTTTATAAAATT
>JAOEHQ010013132.1:0-15906 GCA_025447715.1 Asclepias incarnata
GATTTGATGGGCGGCGATCCAAGAGATGGTGGTGGTTGGATACGGTACGGGCGTAGCCCTTAGCCGCACGGGCTTCGTCCTTGGAGGTGGCGGTGATCGGAGTTTGTGAATCTCGAAGTGAGAGAGAAAGATGATGAAACGCTTGGAGAAAAAATAAAAGTGAAAGTATAAAAAAAAATGGATATTTAAAAAAAAGATGATTTTTAAGTGGTTCTGATAGTTCTCACCCTTATTTTTGGTTCTCATCTGATCACTTCACTATATATATATATGAGTAAATTACAATTTTGGTCCCTGTCGACTGTCAAAAATTACCGTTTTCATCCCTAGGTTTCATAAATTACGGTTTTAGTCCAAATAAGTTTGCTCCGTCAACGATTTTGGTCCAAATTACTAACGGACGTTAAATTACCCATCATGTGACCTGCACATGATGGGTATTTTGGTATTTTCATTATTATAGGACCAAAAACGTAAATAACTCTAAATGTTTACATCTATCATCATCATCATCATCTTTATATCTATATCTATATCTATATTTATATCTAGGGGATAACTTATATGATGTTAACAGTATATAGTTAGGTGATATTTGTGAATGTTTATGAAAGGAAACATTAAAATCAGGAGAGGCTTTTTATCATTAAAATATTTATGTGTGTGCAGCATATATAATGTTAACAGCATATAACATTTTCCCTTATATCTATACTACTTTATAAAGCATTTACATAGTGTCTTAAATTTTAAATTTTTTAAACATTACCATTTTTAACTTATTATTTAATATTTATATTATATATTGTATAATAAATAAATGACCTGGGCCCCATGAATTTTATGGATTAAAAAACTAAGATGTGAGGGGGTTCTATATACCTAAGCTAAGTACATGACAGCCTCATACTCTCCATCCTCATATATATATATATTATTTTTATAATATATATATAACTAAATAAGAATTACTAAGTCCTATATATATATGGAATCATAGATCCTGTGTGGCAACTCCTAATAACTTACTTGTCATTTTATTTAAACTTTAGACATTCTTTCTCTTTTATATGTTTGAATTTAAAATTTTAAATCTTTAAAGGTGGATCAGTTATGTAAAAGATATATATATATATATATATATATATATATTCTTCTTTTGTCTATTAATTTTGTTTTTGTTTTGAAAGGTAACTATTATCAACGTTGCACACCCCACCAAATTCAGGGTGACCACAAAACCAGTACAAGTAATTAACTCAAATTAAACTTACACCAATCATTCCAAGTAATGGACTTATGCTTTGATCTAGTCCTATACCATAAGAATCCAAGCGATTTAATACTTTGGATAATCTTCTCGGGGTTGACAGAAGTGTTAGAGAACCTTTTGTCGTTTCTCGCCTTCCATATATACCAACACGCAACCATAACAATGCCTTTAAATGCCTTCTTTGCTTGCCTTCCCAATCTCACGTGATCATGAATCTCGACAAGATCCTTGATAGAGAAAACGAATAAAAGACCAGCATTACACCAAGCACTAATATGCTCCCATACAACCATAGCCACAATACACGAGCAAAATATGTGCTCCACCGGCAAATGGTAATAGGAATGTGATCCATAGTAACTCTCCATATAAAAATGTTAACTTTGTTGGGCACCCATTTGACCATTTGGACCATTTAAGTGCAAATGTTAGTTACGTATCACATTTTCAAGTTCCATTACTGGATGACCTCAACTAATCCAACTTCAAAGTCACTTAATTTGTCTTATCGATATGTTTGGTAATGAGCCATACATTGCACGGGTTATAAACTAGTACATTATATATAACATTTCAAGTTCACGATTTTCACACATAGAAGTTAAAATGGCCATTACAGATACCAAAACATTTATACCAGATATCAATCATCTGTTTGATAAAAAAAGAGTAATTGGCAACTATAATCAATACGCAGATGAACAAGTTTCTCTATAAACTCTCCATTAAAACCTTTAACAACAAACCCATTTTAAGTAACACAAAGCATCCACAATCACTTCAGTTCAAAAGAGTATCGATCAAGCTACATATTCGACCAACAACTCAACAAAATAATACACCACATTCCATCGAACCATATGCACCTCGACGTTAGCATCTATATACACCCATCACCCACATTACAACCTCTAACCGTAAAGAGACTAGCCTAAAAGTGCAAATTTGCAACAAACAGATCCTTTGATCTTTGCGTCAAGGGTGTAATATGTAGTGAATTTCAACCAACCGCAAGTGATTATTGGGCTGCTGTTTTTATCGACTGGTGTGGCACATTTGGCAAGAAGTGAGGCCCTTTGGGTTCATATAGGTGCACTGATCACATGACCAGGCAGTTGAGTCATCAGTTCGGGTTGAGGCTTCACCCTTCTTTCCTTTGCCACCATTCGCCTTGCTTGTCCCTGCAGTGTTTTTTGAGCTACTCATCTTGCTTGATGTTGCGTGTGCATCCACATCTGATAGTCCGTTTTCTAGTGCTCTTACCAACTTCTCAAAGTAGGTACGTGTCACACTGTTGCCAATGTAAAAACACATATGGTTTAAGCACATTTACACGATTTATATTCCCCCTACCGAGGTATATAAAATCCAAAATAATGGGTTGTCTACATTATCTTAAAAAGGTGTACAAGAAAACTATGTTGCATCTCTATTTCCATGAAAGGGGCCATGCTGCCCGTAATCACTTTCTTTGTGGGGAAAGCTACCGGTAATAGAGTGTTCTAACTTAGGAGCACCCTACTGTTTTTGTTTCAAACACCCAGTTTATCATGTACCTAATGAAGTATAGTCCCTTGTTTAAGGTTTACAGATGCATGAGACCTACAACTAGAGGTATCATATTTGTCCAACTTACTTGTAAATCGGTTAATTTGTGTCATCTATATATATATATATATATATATATATATATCATATGGGTCAACCGTATAAATCGGAAAGATTATGATGAAGGAAAGCTGGTCAAAAAGTCGCCCTATGTGCACTTTATTCAGAAAACCTGCAAGTATCGTAGTAACATTCTTTTGACGATATTAAAAGCTACTGATTTACAAAAACTCGGAATACCAAGTGATTCGAGTCAAACCAACCGGAACCATACCAAAATTACCCAATGTGATCTGTTACCCAACCTAGGAAACATGTCTATTTTGCCACCTATAGCTAAAACATGGCACTCCCCTGTTCCCTGATTTTAATAAGAGGCTACGTAATAAAAAAAAATGTTCATATGTTGATAGGAGATACTTAAAACAAGAATTACCTAGTCAAGTCGACCAATTTTGTTCTAAAACTACTGAAGTCGATTTGAGAATTATCATTAAGGTAAGTATGTACTTCTTTCTCTGCACATTGATGAAGTCTTTCTAAACCAGCCTCTGCCTCACCTGCCATGAATAATTATCTCAAAACTATTAATCCAAGATAGAAAATGCAAGAATTTAACCTATGTTTACATACAGAAATTTTCTGATACCTTGTAAGTACTCAAAAAATTGTCTCTTTGCGTGTTCTTCATCAGATATATAATACCCATATGCATAGGTCCATTTTAATACTCGTCTGCATTCAACTATCTGCAGTTGATATATAATTAAAACAGGATACTATTTAACATTATAAACAAACAGTGCATAATCATAACCTCAAAACTTCTAGTTGGATCAAGTTAAATCGAATACATACCTGCGACCAAGCATCTAAAATGAATTCCAAATAAGTCTCTGGTACGGACAGCTTCTCATTAAGTTTCGCGAGCTGAAAAAAAAAACAGATGGAAAGGATAAAGATGACATATATGCGATAATGATAACGATAATAATAGTAATAATATAACACTGCAGGGTCAGGTAACTTCCCAAACATAAAATGCAAAATAAGTAGTTTCATGTGTACATTATACAGAGTACATTATCTCAACTGACCATTACAAATACTATACACTTGCCGAATCCGCAGATTTAGCATACTGTATATAACATTTATTGTATGACTGTAAGATGTAGAGTCATAATTTTTAGAAAAATAAATAGCTTGATTTTAATCATGCAACTTCCTAATGTAACTTTGGGGTATCATGCAACTTCTTAATGTAATTTTGGGGAGACTGCCTCTCAAATGTGTTGATTTTAACTTTCCAAATTTATGTTAATTTGGATTACATTTTAAATAGGTCCTGTAACTCTTGTCATATGTCAATACATTTGCAAGCTTTGATCAAAATACAAAACAGAGCAAATTATTTCATAATTCTCAAACTTTCAGACTTTCTGTTATTGGAAGAAGTAATGAAGCTTATAACAAACTTGGATGTCATAATTTCAACTTACATGAACTGACTGCATCAGCTGCAAATCTGCAATTGCTTTTTGCCTTGACTGCCATTACGAAAAAATGCATCATATATCAGGTGCATAGTACAACTACAAATATACAATTTGCAAAAAGCACAAATTCTTAAGGAATCCCAAAAACAAAACTGGCCACAAGGAAGTATGTTGATTTAAGCATACCGATTGGTTTGTAGCCCAACGTTCATAATAGTGAGTGTATCTCTCAAGGGAGTTCTTTGCCATCTCTCTTCTACGTTCAGCTTCATCATACTGCAAGTGGGAGAAAAGTAAAGATCAGAAGTTGAGAATTTCAGAAAAAGACATATGGTAGAGCCTGATTTACTAGCAAAAAAACTATTAATTCTATTACCGCTCCCTCTTGCTTTGCAGACTCGTAACGGTTGCAAGCATAAAAGCCACCAGTTCTCTCTCCATGATCAGACCATTGGCCAAGACATAGCCTAAAAATACAATTTTTGAATATAAAAATCCTCAATTATTTTCATGCACAGGAAACGTCAAGAATAGGAGTGCAAACATATATTCAACGCAGGAATTCTCAGCAAAAAGATACGTATATCTAATTACTGGCAAAAAAGAAAAGAAAATAACTCAATCTTAGAGGTGGCACATTGAACTGGATTAAACTGGATAACTTTTAGTCTCAAATAAATTAAATAAAAATAGGGAACTGATCAAACATGTTGCAGGTGGCCTATAGTGTATACTTTCAATGCAAACCGCCTCCTATATATTCATTTTAGATCGTTATTGTAAGTTACAGAGAGATGAAAACATGTGGTTTTAGCCAACCAAACCATACCATCCTAAAAGATGACCTGTTACCCAACATGCCACCACTTAGCCAATGTATAAAGTACAAGAAACCAAAACATACCAGCAAAATTCAAATTTGCAAGGGGGATTGCAAGTCATGTGCATACAACCTTGGTTCTTCTCAATTGGACGTTTGCACTTTGGACAAGGCTTAGAATTTGCCAGAATCCTGAAATACGTACATCAGCATCAAATAAAAAAACTTGTATTATAACATCCAACAAAGATTACATTCTACAACAGTGTGAACATTTACCAATTCATATTCTCAGACTCTGCACTGTTTTTTATTATCCACTTGGACACAGTTCCACAGTCCACAGGGCGGTGGGCTTCTTCTGTACACTGCAATAGCATGAGTTAAAAACTTCATATCCACAAGACAATACTGTAGAGCCTTTCAACAAACTAAAAATACTCACATTCCAACAAAAGCTGTATGAGCAATGGCACGTTACGTCATAGCTTCCACTTCCAATATCGAACTCAATGGCACAATCACAGCCAGGAGCAGGGCACCACTTAGTCTACCATTGAAAAACACCAAAATGAAAACACTTTTTTTCTCAATATGACAGCTTTTATGCCAACTTGAAAAAAGTATATTACATAAAGAAATAAAACAATACCATATTAAATGATGGATAGATTAAATGTACCTTTTTATTGCCCTCAATATAAGATCTAAGAAGGTAACGCTGATATTTCTTCTTATCATCATCTGAAGTCAATTTATTGACCATGTCCACACCGACAGCAGCACCACATGCTGGAACTGGACATCTTAATGTCAAACATCCAGGACCGTCGCTGATAGATGTGCTAATGTAGGCTACCAAAACAAATAACAAATCATTATTATATGACTCTAAACATTTAATAAGATAAAAAGTGATTTTAACTCGAAGATAATCACCAAACATTTTGAGACGACTATTATCATAGATTCATACTAACTGTTTAAGTAATGTTGGATGTATGTTTAGAAGCGATTATGCGACATTGAAACGGGTTGTAGAAAATAGTGTTTGGATGCACTTCTGCTGTTTGAAGATGTAATAATCAAATGTTTGAGTGTTTGACAATTTCATACTTAGTCTAGACTGTTTAGTGAACTAATAAATTAAATAATTAAAAGAAGACATTGTTTTGTGAACGTTATCATATTTTAGCTTTACCTTAAATAATCAGCTGTGTTACAGCTAATATGAAAAACTAATTATGCTACACTAATTATTTGATAAGCAGCAGTAGAATGGCTTATGTAAACCAAACACCCCCTAAAAGTTTTTCATGTATCAGAGTAGCAACAGATAAGTATTTCATTTGAAAAAAAGAACTAAAAGTTAAAAAGACTGAGGCTGCAGTTGAAAACCATTTATATCATAAAGCCATAAAGAGAGATGCAAACCTGTCCAGCATGTATTACAGTAAGGATGGCCACAAGCAGCGGAACTGGTCTTATCAAGTGAATATAATTCAAAGCAGATCCCACAAAGCAGCTTCAAAATATACAGAGAATTTGTTAGAATTTGTTAAGCAACAATAAGCATGAAATCAATAATAAGCAACAAGAATTTGTTAGAATTTACACACAAAAAAATTCAAAACTGACATACCTTTCCAGCTTTAGGTGGCTTGATAACGGTTTTGTCCAATATGCCAACAGCCCTCCGAACTTTGTCTTCATTAGCAAACCATGCTTCATGGACCATGCTAACATTCCTGTGGGATCTCAAACCAGCTTAAACAATAAGAAAATTACCCATTGGGCACAATAAAAAAGCTAATTATTTACATGAATCAGAAAATTTAAACACCTTACCAGTTATAACGACGCAAAAGCATGCACGCAGAATCTCTTGAGATTGACAAAACTGAAACAATTTCAGTTATAGCATCCTCTTGTCGTTGGCCTATATCATCTTCCTTCAAGATAGTATAATTTTTCTACAACATAAAACAATTCAGATTAAATCTCAATTTGTCTAACCACCTGTTGAAATTAACCAAGTGCTTATCTTATATTAACTCAGACTATGTGCACAAAAAAGTATCCAGCTTTCAAACAGTCCACTGTAAGTATCAAACTTTTAATTCATTACTATTACAGTTATCAACCTCTCATAAATCTTTGGCACCAGTTTTGATGGCGTGGCAACTTACAGTCAGCAAAACACTAATGAATTGAAAGTTGGATACACACAACAAACTGTTTGAAAGTTAAAACCCCTGACAAGTTTAACACACTTTGATGCACTTGTAACTAGCAACCCGGTTATGTTGCCCCAATTTCGATGACATGACCAGATACTCAAGACAGTTATAACCAAAATAGCATTAACTTTACTAACACTAGTTATAGACTTGTATAGTTCAACAAACAATAATGTCTTAAAACCTAAAACCGGATATGGGTCTTAACAATAATCGCCTTTCGCCCAATACCCAATAACCCAATTACCTCAAATCACATAAAAATCCAACCTTTACAACTAAACTACACATATATAAATACAAAATCATATATATATATATATACATACATAGATACAAAATCAATTATCATATGCATATGTTTATATATACCTGAATGCGACTTTCAATAGCCTCATCTTCTAAATTATCTTCATAAGAAGAATCATTATCATCATAATTATTATTATCATCGCTATACATCCCATCTCCACTATAATAATTATCTTCATATAATTCATCGATATCATTAGCATCATGCATATCATCTTCTGAATCCATCTTTCTTTTTCTTAGTTATTATAAAACCAAAACCCTAATTATTATTATTATATATAAAAAAAAAATTATATATATAAATTAATAAATATATATATAATTACAAAACTGGAGCGTAACTAAGGTTTATGATTTTGATGTATAGAGATGATAACCCTAATTTAGAAAACATGGAATTTGGAATGGATACAGGGGAATTCGGTTTCGATATTGGTTTTGTAATCATGGGGTAGGGCTTTGTGTTGTGGTGGTATTTGACTATTTGTAATGCGTCTCAATAGTCAATGTCAATTGATTAGTCATAAATCATAATACAAACAGTTTATTTATACCATCAATTTTTTATTAATTTATCATACCGTACGACTAATATAAAAAGTAATACAAGTATATAATGCACGAAAGTAATAGATTTTCAAGATAAAATTATGAATTTTCTTTATTTTATGGGGTTAGCATATATACAGCGGGTTGTATGTTGGCTGCTGACTGCTGTTCCTCATATTCAGGGTGTCTTTTTATCACGTGACAAAATTAAAAAAATATATGTGAGAGCAGCAGCAGCTGTGCTGCTGTATACTTTATTTCCCCTTATTTTATTTCCTAAACGAGGAACCTCAACCTGTGCGACGGTAACTTTCTCCAAATTTTAAAAAAAATTTATCATAAAATAAAATTATCTATACTTCTATACTATTATATAAAAATTATACACCCCATGTTAAAAAGTTACACTATGCGAAATGACCAATATATCTTCACACCTATTTACATAATTTATCCATTAACTCTTAAAATACATACACTACCTCCTTTACATCAATTACATACACAACCCACCACCGTCGCCACCACCACAGCCGCAACATTGTGCGGGTATCACGCTTATTATTATTATATGTCATATACTAACATAACATATAACAATAACTATATTAATATTGATATAAATAATGACACTTGAATAACACAATGATGTAATAACTTACTGTAAGTTTTAAATAACATAATATGTAACAAAAATAAAAATAACATATAAATGTAATAAGAATAATAAAAAATATGTAACCCGAAAACAAAACGTAGCTACTTTATTTAAAAGTATAGCCCAAATTAAAAAGCTAAAATCGAAAACCCGGAACGAAAATAAAAAACAAATGAAAACGTGTTAACATTATACAATTATATGTAGAACATACAAAAAAAAAAAACACTGTAATTTTATATAATTCATTGTAAAAAGTAAAAAACAAATGAAAACGCAGACAATATATTAACTTCATACAGAACAAAGGGGAAAAAAAGTTTACTTTATTTAAAAACATAAGCCAAAAAGAAAAGCGATATCCCAAAACCAAAAATAAAAAATAAAACCATGCAACCAACCATGTAACGTGATTAAAAGAGATAATATGAACACATAATAGGTATGTCACTGTTTTGTTGTTGCAACACAAATATTTGACTTTATATCTTTTTTAAAATTATTTATATGAAAAACGTAAAATAACATATAAATATTTACCCTTTTGCTAATCTTCATACATAGTTTTACTAATAATCATATACAAACATGACATAACAATTATTTACGTGACTCAAATGTTAACTTTTCATAAATATAGTCACAGACGAACAAAAAATATAACAATTATTGGAGCAATACGGTGCAAACAATAAATAAAAACATTGTAAGTTTATTTTAAAACATAATCCAAAAGCAAGAGGCCATAAAAAAAACCAAAAACAAAAACAGAAGACGACATTGAAAAAGTCATGTTTTGTAGCCACCAATAATCATATAATCCTATACCAATAATTTACATCACTCTTGTAAAAAGTAAATAACAAATGAAAACGTAAAAACATAGTAATTTTATACAATTAATTGTAAAAAGCAAAAAAAAAAAGAAAAAGAAAAAAAAAAGGTACTATCGTGTACCAAAATAAGATATAACAATCATTTACATGATCAATCATAGAAATAATTGAAGGAAACAAAAAAACGAATGTTAATGTAATAACTTTATATAACTAATTGTAAAAAGTAAAACACAAATGATAATGTCACTACTTTATTCAAAAGCATAAAAAAAACGAAATCGAGAAAAACTAACCAAGCAGCAATTAGACAACATATATGTCGACCAACTTATATTATTTTATCAAAATCTAAATAAAATTCGGACATCTAATTTTCAGATTTGATTACGAGACAGAAAAATAAAAAGGTCTGAATATTGAGTATATTAAATAAATAAAAAAGCGAAAAACTAAAAAGGTCTGGATATTGATTGCATTTAAAAGCCCAAACTTGCAAAGATACCCAAAAGCTCATACTTGCTAAAATGACCCAAAAGCCCAAGTTTCGAACAAGGTGTGGCCGTGTGGCATGTCATGTAATTCAAAAGTGGCATATCCACCGGTGGGGTGATGCTCCCATACAAATATTTGTATGTTAACAAAATATAAGAATGATTTTTGGCCTCTAATATAGATAAATTAAAAAGGGCAAAGAGAAAACCAACTCACTTAGGTGGGTTAGCCAGAGGTATTTAACTAATCCACTATGTAGGCCCTGGGGGTGAGTTTACCCAAGGTCTCAGGTTCGAGTCTTGGGGTTCTCATCTCAAAGGGATTTTCCATAAGGAGGGGTTGGAGGTCCTGCAAATCGCAGGTCAAAATTACCTCCAACACGTCTGAATCGAAATACACTTTACAAAAAAAAAAAAAAGGACAAAGAGAAATAAAAAAAAAAGGACAAAGAGAAATTTTCTCTCTATTCCTAAATATATGGATTTTATTTTCTTCCATGCTAATAAATCAAATTTTCTCTTTTAGATTATTAGATTTCAACATATTTAATTTAACTGTTTAAGAAATTACTTGTATATCATTTTTTTTTCCCCAATATCTTTTAATTGAAGATTGTTTTGTAGAATTTATTTTAATAATAAAGTCATATGCGTCAATCTATGTTTATACTTTTGCATCAATTTAGACGATTTTACAAAGATTAAAGATGCATTGTCATAAAAGATGCAACAGAAAAAATTTGTTATTTTACATCAATATATTTTGCAACATGAAAAACAAGATGCATTGTTGTTCAAGAAGAAAAAAAATGCATTGTAGAAATATGTAAAGTGACGATGCATCTTAAGTTCACCACCAAATAAAAGAAATAAATATGTTTTAATTAAAATAACAAAAAGATTATAAAAAAAAGTGAATTAAACTTGATGCACGTAAAAAGATAAAAATATTTGAATATTGATCTATGTAAACTTAAATCTCTATATCTTTATATTTTTCTATATCACAAAGTGCTCATGTGACACTTCCCTTTTCACGTCATGTCGGCTTTTATTCTACGTGTCATTTGTACATGCATTATTTCTTAAAGCTTGACATCTCAGTTACCACATCTGCAACTTCTAATTTTAATTTTAAAAAATAAATAAATAATTGAGGGAAGAACCCACGACTTCAACCTTCAACTAAACATCTCAATTATCTATTGATAAAAGTTAACAATTCCCACTTTACAATTGTAACCAACCACCGCTGAGATTGTATTCAATTCCAAATCAATTATCCTTTTAATTTTTAAAACCAATTAACTAAAAATATGTAGAGATAATTATCGTATTTATATTTCATCTTAACAATTCCCTTCTAATATATTTAACTTCTAATATATTTAGACGCTAGACTGTATATATACTATGAAAAAATGAATAACACGAATAATTATTTTTACCGGTAGTTTGTTCCATTATGTTTTCTTCTGTTATTTTTTTTTCTCGTGTCTATAGCAAAACTTATGCCAACGATCCACCCTATGTTCCGTTTGTTAATATATTGTTATTATTATATTTATTTGATAAATGCATCTATTTCAAATACCCTTTAAAGCACATCTCTATATCTCTATCTCTCTCTATATATATTGCTATTATGCTATTATTTTGCGTTCACGTGGCATATCTCTGAGCTCACGACAGCTCCATATTTCTCCGGGTGACACATCATCAACCACCATAGCACCTCATCTGCATACATCAGCTTCCACATAAGCAACTATGTGTCCCACGTAAGCATCTAAGTGTGACATGGGCATTGGTATGGTGGTATGGTTTCATAATAAATGGAAAAAATGCATCTTTTGGGATTTGTACCATGTACCTTGTGTACAAAGTCAAGCATCAGCATCGATTAATCTATATTGACTTTTGTTTAAACTAAGCCAGCTCATGTTATTTATTCCTTCCTTGTTAATACAAACACATCACAACATAAATACCTAAACCTAACCCACAGCCACACCCACAGCCGATGGATGGATTCTCCATTTTCCATTTCTAAGATTGTATCAAATCTTTTATTTTTAAAATTATATTCTATATTTATTTTTATAGATAAATCAAATCCTGCTTTTTTTTGGAATTTGTGGTTTTATGTCCGATGGGTTATCAATTCGAAAATCACCATCAACTAACTTCTCTACCTCTCAAAGAAATCTCGATTGAACTCATTCCTGATAATATTATTGTTATTAGTAACATATATGATAATATATTTCGATTATTGTTAAACTATTAGTTTTATTATTATGTGTTCGATTATCAATTTAAGGTTTATTATTTTTTTAATTTTCATGTTTAATTGGCCCTGGTTCGAGTCTCCTCGGAGGCAAAAATCGATTCCATGTGTGGGTGGACGTTCTAGGAGCTCTAACCGGTGCGTGTGCCTTGCTCGGGGGCTTTAAGCACGTAGGTACCCAAGTGGGTACAATGGCCCTGGGGTAGCCATCCACCATTACCCTTTTTTTTTTTAATTTGATTCTCGTTTCAACAATAACATATGTATAAATATAAAATTTGGGGCCTTATAAAATGTAAAGCCTAAAACCCTTGCTTTAGTTACTTTACCCTCAAGCCACTACATTCCCATTTGATCATTTACAGAACCGATCATCATTGTGCAAATATTTAGTTCAGAAGCATTATTATGGACCACAAGTATAAATATCAAAAGCAGCCAAATTTGAATACATTTCATCAAAAGAATCTTTTAGAAATTTTGCATAACTAGACAACAAAGTTAAAATCTTATGGCCTACCGATTGAAAGACTTGTTCAATTCCATTCCCATTTGATAATTTTCCGAACCGATAATCATTATGCAGGTATTTAGTTGAGAAGCATTATTATGAACCACAAATATATATATCAAAAGACATTTCATCAAAAGATTCTTTTAGAAATTTTGTACAACTAGACAACAAAGTTAAAATCTTAAGGCCTACCGATGGAAAGACTTGTTCAACTAGGCGCGACTCAGGTCAATTGAAGGCCTAAAGCGAAAGCTTATAATGTGGCCGAGCCACTTGCTTTCGGAAGGGGTGGTTAGGGGAGGGGTTGTTTCCCTTGGGTGAGGTCTTGGGTTCAAGTCGATCTCATCCCATGGGTTTTCCTCCTTGCATTAACCCCGATGGTATCCCTTGGGAGTGGTAACGAGTAAATCGTGAGAGCGTGGGTTAAAGGTCTGCATCCTGTCCTTTTGGATGTCATTGCGGATTCTCAAGCCATCTAACAAGTAACTCGCCGTTCAAAAAAAATTATAAATCAAAATAATGTATAATAAAAATACAATAATTCATCATGCATAATGGAATGAATATGTTGGAAGGTTAAAGAAAAAGTTATATAAAGATCAAGAGTCAAAAATAAAAATGACATCAATATCACATGTTTGTAATGTAATGTAATATCACATAATTTTAAATCTAAATGTAAAGTTTAAAGTACGCAAATGTTACGTGATGTCCAAAATCAAAACCCATAAAAAAATCTATGTTTGATGAAAATTGATTCTCTTATTTTTAGACAAATCTTATGATTCATAAGATACTATCATATGTGATTTTAACATAGAATGTGAATTTCAAAATAATAAACATTATATGATGTATAATTTAACTAGATTTGAAATTAAAACCAAAATTACATGTGATAATAATATTATAAATGATATGTGATTTCATAACTTAAAATTTTAAAATCAACCGAAAAACCTTATAATGTAATATCACATGTGATTTTCTTTATCCGCCGTTACAAACCTTTTTTGTAATTTTTTTTTTGTGAAATATCATGTATGATTCTAACTCTAAATGTGATTTTTTTTTAAATTTAAATGTTATATCATGTACAACAATGAAAACTAATAAAAAGAAATCAAATTCGGCGAGTTTTATTTGTTCGCTTTAGTACAAATGTTGAAATTTATAAAGTAACATCAAACGTGATTTTAAGACAAATTGTGAATTTCAAAATCAATAAACTTTATATGATGTACAATTTAAGTATATGTAAAAAATAAATTAAAAATCACATATATTAGGCGTTGTTTGTTTTTACAAACATAAAATGTCTATAATTTGATTTCATATCTGTAACTAAAAATATGATTTGAAGATCTGTAAGCTAAAAAAATAAAAATATAATACTATTTGTTATATAAATTAAATACTCTCTGAATAAATATAATTTTTTTAAATTTTTTTTGCAATCATAACATTAGGTTGTGTAACCATCATTAATTTCCATCAAAAACTAAATCACAAACATAAGACACAACTTGCATAAGATTTACTCCACAAAGAAACAACTACAACAAAAAGAATTCCACACAACTTTAATTGTGATAATCTAACAGCACCAATATTCAAATCAAGACAAAATAACATCTCAATTCACAACTCTACAATATTTGGTACAGTTACTTGAAAATGAATATATGTATGAATTATGAATATATTACTGATAAATATATATAACAAAAGTCATAGAATAATATTAAAAAAGAAAGAAAGAATCCATTAATTTAATGGTATACAAATTTCTTAGCTTCCCTACGTGTCGTTTTATGAGATCCCAAATTATCCTCTTGAATTTGTTTGCTTTTAACATCCGCCAAGTTTCTTGGCCGACCACTCTATCCATAATCTGAGAAATAGATGCTTCTTAAGCATAATTGTTTGTTGTTATCATCAACCAAATCACACGGGGTCTGCGAAGAAAGACCAAAAAAAAAAAAAAATCGGAGAAACCTGGGGTTCCAGCGAAGGGGATGACCGACGAAGAGATTGGCCGGCGTGCGCGAAGGGGATGATTGTTGAGTGTATGCGTGAAGAAGATATGTGAAGGGGCGGCTGGTGGTTTTTATTAGCTATAAGACCATTTATCATCATGACAGGCATCTTTTGCCGTCAAGTCATTTGATACATCATATTTTTACACATTCTTAAATTTTTATAAATTTTTAATTTTATCTTTAATCATATAAATATTCTTATATTTTTCACATCACTACACATATTTCATATAAAAAAAATTGTTTTGAAAATATTTCATATTTCTTAGTTAATTATTTTAAGTAATTTTTTGCCGAAAACAGGTCATAGATATTGATTATGGTTATATGAATGTTATAAATGCGACTATGTTATAATTTATCATATGGGTAAAAAAAGGTTTAAACTAAAATGATCAAAGATTACAATGCCAGCAAATTCTTTTATTCAATGTTTTGAAAACCGTACCGAACACTGAACTGGTATCATAAAATTTTACTGGTCGGACCGGAGTTGGACCGGGTTTTTGACGAACTATAATTTTTCAAAGTAATACCATAAGATTCCTAATTTAAATACAACCAGGTGTAAACGAGTCAAGCCTGCTCGCGAACTATTCGAATTCGATTCGTAAAAATCTCGTTTCGAGCCGAGCCTAAACGAGCTCGAGCCGAATTCGAGCTGAACTATTGACTCGTTTACTAATCGAGTTCGAGCTCGAACTTCGAATACATAACTCGATTAAGCTCGCGAGCCTAAACGAGCTTTCATATATAATATAATAATAA
>JAOEHQ010013143.1:0-26974 GCA_025447715.1 Asclepias incarnata
TGATACAAAATACAAGCAGAAAACCGAAAGTATTTACAATAAGTTAAATCTATTCCAATCTAGCCAACTAATATTTTCTTTCTTCTTTCTATATCTATACCAAAGAAACGACAAGGATTTGATGTCCTGTAAAATTGAGTCTATATTAATGGAGGCGTTGTTAAATCTTCGGTCGTTCCTTGCTTTCCAAATCACCCAACACGCTACCATAATCACCCCTTTAAGGGCCTTCCTTTCCTTCTTCCCGATACCCACATGATCATGAATCTCCACTAGATCTTTGACTGAAAATACAAAAAACGGACTAGCCTTACACCATAAACTTACAAAGTTCCAAACCAAGCTCGCCACCCCGCAGCCACAGAAAAGGTGATCGACAGATTCGGTACTTTCCTCACAGAGAATACACATAATACTACCAAAATTACAATTCCGACTACTAAGCGCCTCCATAGTTGGAATACGATCCAACACTACCCTCCACATAAAAATATTCACCTTCGATGGTACCCATTTGGACCAGGGGAAAACATACCTATTACTGAAATCCTTGGAGCTGCTGAGGAAAGCTTTGACAGACTTAACCGTTAGTACCGAATCATCCCTTCCTTGCCATATCCACCTATCCTTTGAAACAGATAGAGTGAAACCCACCAGGCAGGCGCTGAGGTTATTCCAATTTCCAGTTCCAGTCATACCTATGCTACCCACATAAGAGCATTCTTGATGCTATGGACCTTTACAAGCCTATAGCACTGACATATCATAAAGTTTCTGTTTTTTATGAACTACTCATTATTATAATTTACCATTTTACTTCTATAAACTTACATAGTCCATTAATAAACCATGCTTGCTTTTAAATAACAATATAATATTGAATAAAAACTTACCCCACTAACAGTACTATGTAATATAATTGGGAAGTGATATTTGTACCATCATGTTTTATGAATGTACCACAATGTACAAGTTGTATAGCTTACTATATAAGCCAGTAATGCACAGTTGTGGTACATTCATAAAAAAAAATAGTACGAATATCAATTCCCAATATAATTGGCTAAAGGTACTAGTGAACTCAACTAAATTTCTTACTGATAAGTCCATGACTTCATCTTAATTATTTCATTTGGACTTTCCAAAGTAATGGTCACTACTTGCTATGAACACTTAAGAGGCTTTACTACGGTTAGTCCTCGGCTCGTCCCTCCCTTCGTCCAGGTCCTTCGGACGAGCCCACACCATAAGGTGGGACTCGTCCCGGCGTTCATCCCCGACGACTCATCCTTACAAGAACGGACGTTTTTTTTTTAAATGGTAACGACTAGTTTGGCTATAAAAAAAAAAAATTCAAGCAATTTACAGTTTTTTGTTCCTGAAACGGCCAAAATTCAAAATATTTACACTTTTAGTCCCTGAACGGCTATAACTTCATTTCTCTCTATATATACAATACATTTCACTTCATTTTCACTACCATTTCACAACCATCTTCAAACTTTCTCTACAACATTTCATTTCATTTTCATTTCCAAATGGCTCCGTCATCAAACAATGTTAACCGAACCCGTATGACCGTCGATGAGATGACGAACAATATCATGCCTAATATCACAGACAACAGATTGCTTCAATAAGAACTGATGGCGGTTGTTCGAAAGCTACAGGAGAAAAATGATTGGTGCTTCTAAGAGATATGGGAAATACAGGCACCGCGGCGGCCAAATTCCATGCTTGAATGGCAATATGTTACCTATTTGCAGGAGAAGATCAACCAGATGAAGGTGGCAATTGAACAAATTATTGCTGCCAGCTCCATAATTAGAGATCAATGCATCTGGGCCGACATGTATTATCGAAATTGTGGTGAAGACAAGATCGTCGATGAAGTGAACTGCCCAGCGTATGACCCTGGTTGGCCAAAACCTTGGTATCGCAAGACGGACGACGAAAACACCAAATAGGTCGATTCGTAATTGTGTGTTTTTTAAGTGATGTAATGTTTTTTTTATGAAGCGTGTGTGTTTTTTTTAAAGTAATGTAATGTTTTGTTAGGAAGTGTGTGTGTTTTTTTGAAGTAATGTAATGTTTTTTATTATTAATAAAAGTGTGTGGTTTTATTAATATTATTATTATTATGTGAAAATAAATATATATTTAAAAGTGTATAATTAAATTAAAAGTGGGTTATAGACTAGTCCTGCATTGGGTCTGTTTTAGAGGATTAGTCATTGGTTAGTCCTTGTCTGATGTGGCGCTACCTCAGAGGGACTAGTCCACCCATAGTGGAACTTATAAGAGTATGGGTATAGAGGCATTTTGCTGACCCCGAACATAAAGTGGCATTCGCGCCGCCCCCTCCCTCCGTACCGCTCCCATGGTTCTGCGTTCTTGGTTTGTGGTGAGGCGTTTGAATACCGATGCTCGGTGTCAACTTTTCTTTTTCCCTTTTTCTTTTCTTTTTTATTAATATCTGATATATATATATATATATATATATTACTCGTATATGTTTTGTATATATGTTGCCATGTTGGGATGAATGTTAGATGAAGAGGATGATCTATACTACCTTATAAATAAGATGCTTAGTGTCTTAATTTTCAAAAAATTTAAACATTTCCTTATTTATCACTTAAATCTCAAAAATAGCAATATTATTCTTTCAATAACACCACCTAAAAATCTAAAATACCTACAATATCCTCATCCCTTAAAATACTTACAATACCCCCATCCCGCCACCATCATCACCTCTCACGTCTCGCCGCCACCATTGCTCCGCCGCGGGTAATCTTCTAGTGTATATCAAAAGCAAATTCATTTTGTTTACGGGGAAAATAAACTCATTTTAGCCCTTGTAGTTTAATCAAAGTTCATTAGTTACCCCCATATGCCTTAAAATATAACCAAGTGCAACCATACTCGTTTTATTTTTATTTGACTTGTTATACTATCTACTTATTAAATATTGTTTTCTTGAACACAACTTATTAATATTGTAGAATGTAGATGCATATCTCATTTGATACAAGTAATGTAAACATAAAATAATTACATGTGAATAAGTTTTTTCCCCTAAATAAAAGAAGCTTAATGTTCATATACAATTCTTGTGGATGTCCCTGCGGGAAAGGCTATGCTAGGGCGTGTGGTCGACGCCTTGGGAGTACCTATTGATAGAAGAGGGGCTCTAAGCGATCACGAGCGAAGACGTGTCGAAGTGAAAGCTCCTGGGATTATTGAACGTAAACACGTTTTTTTTTTTATTAATGTGTTTTTATCATTAGGAGGATTTTTAAGCTAAATATTAGGAGGATATATCATTATCCTTTTCTTGTTAAATAAAAAGTTGTTTAAAATATTTAAATAAAAAAAATTTCCAATTCAAATTATCGTAAACTAAAAGTGTACTTACGCAATACGTGAAATTGTACGGTTCTAACGTATGATAAAACTAAGGTTGACCGAGTCCGGCTCCATAATTGCTGGTGATCAATCATGATGTAAAATAAGTTTTAAGTTTTAACTTTAAATTTTTGTTATCTCATTAATAAGATAGTATAAATAATGGTTAATTTTTATTTTTTTTAAACTTTTTTTCCCCCTTGCGAGTTGCGACCGGTTTTAATCCAAGAAACAATTCTAATAATTCGGGTCCAAAACTCATCAAACGGGAAAGGGGGCATCAATAGTGCAATCTGAAAACAGACACCCCCAAACAAAAAGAGAAAAATAAAATAAAATAAGATAAAATAAGAAAAAGGAAATATTGATAGAAATGATACATCGATTTTTAAAAAACTTTTGTTTAACCGGCGTGCTAGTGGGCCGTCGGCATATGAGCAACACGGCCACCGTGATGAGCTTCGGTGACGGTAGCCACGGTGCACTTGGGTTGCCAACATTGGTGGCCGGAATGGGTTCCGATGCATATGATCCAACGCCCATTTCTGCCTTACCTTCTGATGTTTGTAGCATAGCTGCTGGTCATTATCACTCGCTTGCTGTTACTTGTGAAGGACAAGTATGGTCTTGGGGCCGAAATCTCGAATACCAACTTGGCCGTTCCTTTGATTATCCTAGGTATATGTTTTGTTTTCATTATAAACTTTTGCAAAAATTGTTTTTTTTAATGTTTTTAGATGTATTCAACTTGTCATATTTTGCTACATTGTACTAGACGAGTAAACGGAAGAAGTTTTCCTGTTTGAGCTATGTGACATTCCCAAAATGATTACCTAGAAAGTTCGATTCCGAGACCTCTTGTGAGAACATCAGGATGCTTGACGCCTTGACCACTAGGCCACCTTAATGGGGATAGACTTTCAATATATTGTTATTTATCTTGTGGCATTTCCATTGGGTAAATGTTTTTTTCTGACATGACAGTCATATAAGTTGTTATGTTGTTAAAATAGTGTCAACTCACGAGCTTACAAGTTATAAGAGGCCAAATACACGAAACAATAAAATTTGAAAGTTTAGTACCTAGAAAAAAAGGGATAAGTGTTTGATAATGTATTCAACTTAGTCTACTGTATGTACTTCATTTTCAAATATTGATATTGTATGTATCTGGTGTATTTTGATAATGTGACATCCATATAAGTTGTCACATCATTAAAAATACAAATGGATATTGGATATATTCAATAGCTGTATTTGAAAATTGGATACATACAGTTGCAACATTTAACGTTTGAAACATATAGTTAAATATATTTTGTAAGCAGTTAACCAATCAAAAAAGCAAGTTTTAATGTCGAGTAATAACATACTAAATCAAAACGTGACAAGTTGGGTACTTGGATACATCGAAAATTTGGGGTTATCTTCACCATCCAGTGTATTTTTTGCTGGATTTGGCATGACCGACATCAAATAATGGTAGATTAGGAATGATATTGGTACATCTTTTGGTGACCTATAAAGTAGTTTGGATAATTTTGATGGCCATAAGGATAAAAGTTGAATCGTGGGGTGGTTTCCTTGTATGTTATTTTGAAGTTTGATAAAAAAAAAAAATGACCCAGACACAATGGCATCTCAAGCTCTTTTGAGGCCTACTAAATTCTTGTTTATCTTGTAACAGAGAAACATGGTTGGAACCACAAAGATTAAATGGGTTGAGTGGTGTAAAGTCTGCATATGCATCAGGAGTTGTATCTGCAGCTATTGATGTAGATGGGTGTTTATGGATTTGGGGGAAATCGAAGCGCGGTCAGTTGGGCCTTGGAAATGGTATCACAGAGGCTGTTCTTCCCAAAAGGATAAAAGTTCTTGATAAAGAAGAGATAATTAAGGTGGTCTCAATACCATTCTTAAGGTAGAATTATGAATTTGAATGTCGTCTTCAAGCCTTGGGGGTGTTTGCCATTGGCATTGCTCTTTGAAAACGATTATCTAATCATTTTGGTGAATTTTCATGTAAAAAGCATCAATGCAGGTGCTCAAAAACTAAATTAAGCTAAAAATGCAGTTGCAACCAAGTTCTTCAAAATGTGTTATGGCTTTTAAAAAACAATAAGCCATAAGCACTTTGAAATATGCAATCCCAGACACCCACTTAGTGTTTGGATAGTAAAATTTTTACATGTTAGTAAAGAATCAGATTTTACCTAACAGATGCAGCACTTTAAACATCATTTTCTGCAGCTCGTATTATTACAGCCAAGTATCTTGTTTTGATTATTACTAGTGATATACTAGCTTTCAAAAGGCAATGCCAAACACCCTCTAATGCATAGAAGGAAACCTAATAGATTGAATGAACAGGTTGCATTTGGATGGGGACATGCTCTTGCACTTACTAAAGATGGAAAGTTATTTGGTTGGGGCTATTCAGCAGATGGTAGATTAGGAAAGAGAGGAGTCATGATGGCTTCACCACTCGAATCAAGTGCGAATTTATCTTCCAGTTTGAAGCTTGAAGATGCTGAGAAACTAGTCTTGGAAGCTATGGATAAGGAAAATGATATGCCTATTATTTGGGAGCCATGTTTGATTGATGAGCTAAAAGGTGTTGAAGTTGCAGATGTGTCTTGTGGGCTTGACCACACCATGGTTCTTTTACGTAAGTAATTTATGCACACAACACAATGTTAGTGTGTCTTCTCTGTATGCAAGTTGCTCAAAAAACCTGTTCGTATAAGTGGCAAGTTGGGCGGGTTGGGCAACATGTCAAAACGGGTCCAGGTCTACAGGTTTCTTTTAGTATGGGTCAAAATTAGGCAAGTTAGATTAGGTTGACGGCAAATCATTCTTTGTTCAACTATTAAATTCTATACATAGTTGATACATAAAGGTTACAATGATGCAATAAGTTTTATGTATTATGCTTTGGGTAACTTTTCTGTCTCTGTTTTGTTTTTATTTGACATGGTGTAGATAAAACACAAGTCAAATTGGTCTATTTATGGCTACCTGAAAGCTGTACATGATATTGTGTTCTTGTTTTAGGTGATGGAACCTTACTCAGTGGTGGGAGCAATGTATATGGGCAATTGGGTAGAGAAACACAAGATCTAGAGTTGCTTCCAGTTGATATAAGTGCCCACCCGGTTTCTATTGCTTCAGGGCTGGGCCATTCTTTGGCTGTATGCCAGATTGCATCTGCAGAGGGCGGTGGAGTCATCTCCGGTATCTTTTCATGGGGGTGGGGTCAGAATTCTCAGCTGGGGAGGGAAGGTCCAACGAACATCCCATTGCTCGTAGATGGACTTTTAGGTCAAAACCCATTGTCAGTGTCAGGCGGACGGGTCCACTCCATTGCTTTAACTTCTGACGGAGAGGTCTTTTCTTGGGGTTGTGGTAGAAATGGGAGGCTCGGGTTGTGCAGTTCTGTGGATGAGCCAGAACCCATGTTGGTCGAGTTTCCAGAAGATACTAAAGTTTTGCAAATTGCCTCGGGCTTTGATCATAATCTGGTTCTAACTGGCAACTAAATGGCTATATGCTGATATGATTGCCTTCAAGATTCTTTTTGTATCAATTGCGTATGTGCGATCAAAATGTGGAAACTATCACTTATCTAACTTCATACATCAAAACAAGATATTGCATACAGGGTATGAAATGTATCTTGGACTTATTTACTAATCAGATGATGCTTACACTTGCAACATTGTGAAATTATGAATCTTTAGTACAAAATCTCAAAAGTTTTCAGGGCTGTCATCCAATTGTTTCTCATCTTCAATATCCACCTCCAATATCTCCTGTAACAACATTTCTGCCATTAGAGAAACCATTTGTTGATCAACTTTTTACTAGTAGTTTTCAAATTTAGATTGCTTACTGGAATCCTCTCCTTCAAATAGTTCCCAAGTCGTGCTAATATCAACGAACGTTCATGCCAGAATCGGCCCTTGAGCCTAATCTTCACAAACGGTCCATCAACTTCAGCTAATTCAGCAACTCCTGTTTTCATAATTCACATTCCTTTATTTATACTATCATATAAAACATTTACACGATATGTCTTGATCCCTTAATCAGTTACCTGTCATTCCAACTGATGTATCAAACAAGTGCGAAAACTGCAGTAAAACAATGACCAACTTTAAAATTTTAAAAAGATTAAGATATGAAAATCTGGATAATTAGTTCAGAGTAATTACAACTTGCCTTTGTTGTTCTGGCATCATTTAAAACAAGCTTGACATTGTCTTCCGTTAAGTCAAGTGATGCAGAAACCTTGGTAAATTTACGGATAACTAGAGGTGGTTTCGGGACTCTAATACGCCCCGGCAGTGTAATTGGTTGCTTTAGATGTGAAGTTACGATGTTCGTGTTCGTTAACGTTCTACTACGGTTAGAAGTGTAACATTGTTGTGGTGATATCTGGTGGTGATAGTAGTGATGAACGCCATGGACAACGTTTGTGGTCATCCTCAATTTTTTTCTATCTATCTTTACCAGAAACACATTCCAATTTGTGTTTTGTCCATAAGTTTGTATCGATGTCTAATGTGGGGCACCCTATCCACATTAACTTTTGATGCCGGATAGGTGATTTTATATATTAACCAAACACCCCCCTAAGTATTAGTATTTCAGTTACAATATTCTTAATACACATGAACAATATGTTAAAAGGGTAAACTATCGAGAAAAGTAACATAAATTTCAATTTTCGACAGCTCAAAATTTGTATATGTTTAAAAAGATTTTAAAATTCAATTTCATATTTTTAGGGATATGGATCCAATTTTTATAAATATGTATATGTGGACGATTACGTGTACAACTTAAACGAGTTGGCATATATGATGTGACAAATTTGTTCATTTCCCGTTTAATATGAATCTAAATTAAGGCTCAAAACTTCATATTGTTTCCCTGTTTTCTCCTTTACCTTTTCTGAAGATACTTTGAGTAGTTCTTCGATTCAATGTAATACAACGATGCTGCTGCAAAGATGTGGCAAGAATATGGACATCTTGGACTTGGAAAAAATCAAGTCGGCATTTACTTCAATATGTGACGTTAGTGTGTTCTTAAAATTTTCTATTACATTTTATCCAAAAACAACTCTTGTTATAATTATATTAAGCGAGATTATGCTCTTATTAGCATATATAATTTTTCGTTGTTAGAAATTTGAAAGCTTCGTAATGAAAGACACACGTTACGGTTCTTAAATATTAGCCAGACCAACTCTTATTAGACTTAAATTATTTATATTAATACCTTACACATCAAAATTCGATAACTGTAGACCGAATTAAAGGTAAAGAAATTATCATTTTTAAAGTTGATACATATAAAATTTATCCAAGGTAACTTAAAAATGTTGATAAATGAGTTTTTCTAACCATTACCCTTTCGGCGATGGTTTAGCTTCTTATTTATAAAAATTGAACGTTAATTAAACATTAATATTTTCATAATAATCATCATTTTTCATATTATAAACATGGTTAGTGTTTATTAAATGTTCAGTTTCTATAAATAAAAAACTAAACCATCCTCCTTGCGGAGAGGTTAGAAAAACCCAATTAATACTTTAGTAGACTAGATGGGACATATGTCATTCAAAAATATACCATATATCGCACAAGTAATGATTCAAACACGTTTTAGACTTTATTTATATTGGTAAATAACGTATAAGATAAACCTTATGTTCTAGTCACAACTAACAGTTCTAGCTATATCCTCGACTAGAGCTAATTTTATTAAACATAATTTAATGGATGTAATATAAAATTTTCTAGCTTGTATTTAGCTGAAAGTTTAACATAT
The DNA here is from genome assembly GCA_025447715.1 of Asclepias incarnata. NCBI lineage: Eukaryota > Viridiplantae > Streptophyta > Magnoliopsida > Gentianales > Apocynaceae > Asclepias > Asclepias incarnata. Next base: position 9,253 of record JAOEHQ010013143.1, read on the forward strand.
ATTACTTGAAATAATTTGGACTCAATTATTTGGTGATCAACAGTTAACTCCATTTAATTAAAAAAAAAATAGCGAAAACTTGTAAATCACAAAGTTATTTTTACCGAAGAAGTAAACATTGCTAGAAAATACATTAAAAAAAAAAAGAATTTCAAAAATTCCCCGGAGAAAAAACTTGTTCCGTAAAGTTTTGGCCATCTAAAAGAAAATTATATTTCTTTTTTTTTGTTTTTAGAGAATGAAGTAATTAAAATCGCATACATCAACTGATCAGCTATAATAGTATGTAATTACATAATGTTTTTCCCATGTTAGCCTAGTGATGAGAAAATATGACATAAAAATAGATGTGAGGCGTTTAAAATTCATCTCATATCCTTTTACTTATAGTGTTACATAATTTTATTTCATTTTTTATATTAACCATAGAACCAGTCAATAAATGACCGATAATAAATCGGTATGTATCCAAACATTATTTAAAACCGTATTGAATAATTGCTGGATCTTATTTCTCACGTACCAATCTCTTATAATTTTTTTATATTTTTTTTTAAAGGGCAAATAAACATTTTATATTCCGAACTCCGTTCGGGGTAACCTGATGACTAAATGTTACCGCCAGCTGGCCCAATCTAGTGGGACGGTGCCAAGGCCCGTTAATCCCACGATCCGGGGAAAACTCATCAACCCGCCCACCTATAAGCACGACGACGACTTAATGGTAAAACTCGACACTTGCTAAGACTTAAACCTGGATCTTCCCAAGCCAAAACTCTCGTTACAAGTTGTCCAGAGCAATAATATTAATGGCAATCGTACGGGCTCACAATAAATATGAGTTTGATGGAAAATGACATTCTCATAAAACACCGATGGATATATATATATATATATATAAGTGAGGAATTCTCTCAATGCCGGTCAAAGTGTTTATTTGCAAGTGAACAAGCATACCATAAAATATTGAAAATTATTGTTTTCTCATATTCATGTATGTTCTGAAAAGATGGTTATATTACTATACATTATCTTTATGCATGTTCAGCAAAAATAACATAGAATTAGAGATCATTTCTCATCAAATATTAATGAAATCAAACTTACATGTCCTAAAGTATGTTAAACTATACGTTTATATAGGGGCGAACCAATGACTAAATACTACTTGGTTCATAAAATACGTAGACCGGTCTGGTTTATTTTTTTCATATGATCAAGTATATTTTTTAAAAATCAAAATTTTTAAAAAGATTTACACTAAGTGGAAAAAAAAATTCATATGGGTCCACATGCCCCTTTGGATCATACGCCTTTAACCTATAGCAAGAAATTTTTATAATTGTAACTTTTTGTGTAATGAACAATTATTTTGAAATATAAAATACCCATTAAATGCTTCAAAATACATGTGCTTCACAAGTATACGTCCAAACATCCATTAAAAAGCATTAATAATTGACGAGCTAATTAATTTCGTGTACCAGTTGCTAATAGTTTTTCTATTTACATCTTGTCCAAAAAAAAAAAAATAGTATTAATTAATGGCAATACAATGGGGTACGTTTTTAATACTAGCTAGTATGACCTTGATGGAAAATGACATGGACAGAAAACACCGATGGAAAGTATTTATTTGATGGTGAACAAGCATACTGGCACAATAATAATGAAATATTAAGATCGATATTCGAAAACCAAATATATCATTTATATATCTTGAATTACACACAATGCATTTCTTGGTATTACGTTGCTAAAAGGTGATATTACAATATATAATTTAGCTACTATATCATACGAGAAGTTTTTTATTTATATAGTTTTACACTTTATGCTATACAATTTATAACCGTTAAGTTTTATTGTGTACTGTGTTCCATATAAGCTCATTCAATTCATCTATAAGTAAACAAAATAAAATGAAATGAAATAAATAATGTCAATATAATAATCTTCAATTCGTGTTGGCATCAATAAACGTAGTAAAAAGTCTATATTAGTTTGACCTTTATGACATATTAGTCTGAACTATATGATGTAATTAATGTTTGTTGATTTCGGCATCTTGACAAAAGATTTTTAATATCATTTACTGTTAAATAAATAAATAATAATCTTCGTGTTGACGTTTAATTGGATAGAAGACTGTGAAAGTTTTGGTCCATCATATCGACCGCTATCGACTCATCTTCATCAATGCAAGATACGTGGGGGAAAAAATATGTTCAAGTTAAACTCGATGTTAGACCAATGGGAATGGCACCGTTCCACCCACCGTTCCATCACCTTTTTTGCACTTTTTATGCCTTGGTTTTCGTGCCACGTGAGAAAAGGAACGGAGGTGCCCCTCTCATTTCACACACACACATTTTATAGTAATATAAATATAAATTAATAAAAAAAAAAAAAAGAGAGAGTAAAAGGGGCGTGATGCTCCACCCCCATTCCCATCAGCCTTACGTAAGCTAATTTGATATATATGTCTCTATCTTAATCTCTTCTACTGTGAAGCCATTGCATAATTAACAATCATAATGGTCTTCCAAGTTCCAAGTAACAGTCCTATCTATAGACATCGCTATCATCTTTTATTAAAAGAAAAAGAAGAAATAGAAAGGTTGTGATGTAATAGAAATTTAAATAACTCTTTAAATTTCGATAATATTACAACTATCAATGAACATTGTTTATAGCCAATTAAACAAAAGCTTATGGGGTTAAGTCTCGATTGTGACGTAAGTCCGAATATATGGATCAAATATGAGTGAAAAATAGGTGTCTTTTCATGCAAAAAAGTACTTGATATTTATAAATACACAAAGGGTTTTTCGAACTTGTGCTTAGGGGCACTTGTTACTTGTTAGAAGTATTTAATGAATTCAGATCGAATTGTCTTATAAGTATATTAGATTATGTTAACAATGTAATGTTTTTACTTATTTAATCTGTATCAATTGTGTTTTTAGATTCTATAAGGAAGTTGTAACTTAATTCAATATTTCTAAAAAGAAAAAGATAAAATAAATATCATTTATGTTTAAAGTTTAAATTCTATTCTATTCCATTCATGCAACATAAACCAAACTTTTACAATTACAAAAATACAATTTTTAGTACACCACATTTGACTAAAATGTATGTTATATTTGTGGTCGTTTATCATTTTTATTTTTTAATTTCTTAGACATTATCTATTTCCATATTCCACTAAATATGATAATCTGAACTTCAGACTCCTTGATTCTTCTAATACTCGTACATTTAAAAGGCACCCACATTTAAATAAATAAAAAAAACAAAACAAAACAAACACTGGAGTAATATTTACAAAGTTTTTGTTTGGGCAATTTATCTTTCATAACTCATTGTTAGGCGGTTGGCAACACATGCGGTATCACCATGGTATCAACCCCATACCATGCGGGAACATCGTCGCCGTCCCCACGGTATGGGAAACAGTATGAGCATCACGGCATGAATTGCCGCACGAGTAGAGGAGAGTGAGACGTTGGAGTTTTCGACCATTGTTGGCCCCACCTTCAACGGTTATTTTTTTTTTAAAAATACATTTTTTCAAATACACAACAAACAACTACACAACATCAAACCATTTTTCAATTTTTCCAATCCAAAAATACCCAACTCATTTTTTACACTACAATCTTTTACCAAATATAAAAAAAAACTCAATCATATATGGATAAAAGAATTGGTTTGACTATATTGTTAGATGAGCCGTTTGAGTGGTCTAACGATAGTAGTCTCGACGTTTTTGTAAACGCAATTGAGGAAGATGATACGGCAAGGTCGAAACGAAAAGTAGTAAACCCCAATCGGGTCAAAGCTTCAGAAAGATTGCATCGTGATTATTTTTGTGAGGAACCGAAATTCGACGAAGAATTTTGTAAAGATAGGTATCGTATGGCTAAACATTTTTTTTTTTAAATCACACATGATCTTGAGTCTAGATACGAGTATTTTCGGGAGAGTTATGATGCTAGATTATAAAAAAGTTTCACACCCATACAAAAATGTACGTCTGCCATTAGACAACTCGCAACCGGTAATCCACCGGATGAGTACGACGAATATTTAGAAATGGCACAAAGAACGTCACGTGAATGCCTTCAATATTTTTGTGACGCTATTGTTGAGTTATACAGTCGAGATTTCTTACGTAGGCAAACAAGCCATGATGTTGCACGTTTGTACGAAGCACACGAAGAGAGACATCACATTTCCGGTATGATCAGTAGCCTAGATTGTACACATTTCGTTTGGAGGTAGTGTCCAAACGAATTAAGAGGTCAATATAAAAGGGGTGATCATTAATACCCCACGATTATGATGGAGGGAACGGCGTCTCACCAAATAAAAATTATAGCGAGGTATGAGATGTAGTGTTGTATGGGATGCCAACAAAATAAAGGAGTGTGATATGAAAAAATAAAGGAATGAGGTGACATAAAAAAATTAATTAAAAGTGTGGTATGAAATGTAGTGTGGTGGGTTGCCAACCCCTCGGTGTAGTATATAAAAACTGTACACCTCAAATAAGTGTTGAGTATGAAAGTCATGTGCCTCATCTTCCATCTCTGAGCCACATTAACTACACACTTAGGATAAGTTCCTTTTCTGGGCAAAGACCAAATTTGTCCTTTCCTCTGGTTAACCTTCAAGAGTCCAAAAAGCTAACTTTAAGAACCTTCAAGTAGAGTCCAAAAAACTAGCAATGTTAGGATGACATTAATATATTACCTCTTATGCTTTATTGAATAGTATATATGAAAAAGATAATATTGTGGATGGATTATTTTTAAAAGAGATAAAGATAATATTGTGGATGGATTATGTTAAGGAGTCTAATCTAATGATTTAGATTTTAGATGGTTATCTTGCGTATTAGTTAGAAATCAAGTCATCATATGGGAATTAAATTATAATTTGCCCCAAGTACAACAAATCAAATTTTTAGAAACCTGTCTACTTCGATCGTGTATTAAACAGTTCACCTCCCTTTGCCCAATGTCATTATGTCATACAACTACGCAAATCTAGTTTGCGTCGAATGAGTTTTGAGCGCGTTTTCCTAACGTGTTCAACCCATTCATCAAATGCATATGATGTGCAAGTATTATTTTTTCGTTAAAAGGTATAGATTGGCGATGACACCCTTGAGTCCTTTGACTTGGGTGTCTTTTTGACACCAACTATTGTCCACCTCATAAGGATGATTCATCCGGGCAAGGGCATTGTCCACCCTTATTCGTTCATGTTGCGCGCCCTTTCACAAAATCGTTTTTCCTAATACCCTACTAGACCAATCCAGACCCAACCGGACCCGACCCAACTGACTGCAATAAAGCCTTTCCACATCCACTAAACTGTTTATAGAAATTTATATATCCATGCCTATATAACGTATGGTGTATATGGGGAAGAACAACCTCATTTTAATGTGATTGAAAGCATTGAATGTAACATCAACTAACCTCACCTAGAATTTACGTCCATCATTTATTACATATATATAATGATAATGATGATATGCTAATGCAACAGCAATACCGCTAGCCACCTCTCACAATCACAACCTCTTCTTCTGCCCTTGTCTCTACGCAATTCCATACAATATCGTCTGTACGTGGTCATAAAATGGCTGACAAACTAGATAAGAGTGGAGTTGTAGCTCCAGCAGCAAGTTTCTCTGATAATATGGGACCAAGTCAAGAAGATGCAAGCTCCGGTATCCGGACGGTGGAGACACTACTAAGGCTGCTTCCGGTGGGGCTGTGTGTGGCAGCGCTAGTCGTCATGATTAAAGATTCGGAAACGAATGAATATGGCTCTTTGTCTTACTCTAACCTCACTGCTTTCAGGTATATATATATTTCGTGCTTTTTAATATATTATTGGAAAAAGGTTAAAAGATCGACTTTAACTCGTAACCTATATATGATCATGGTTTGAATATATATGTAAGACGGGTAGGTTGATTTTTTATTTTCGACTATCCATTACTATAATACATACTGCTAAATTACAAAAGTCATTTGACAAACCGGGTGGGTTGATGATTCATGGTCCAAACAAATTATATTTAACACCTGTCACCGATAGTTTTTGTCCAATATTTTATGTAACCTATAAATCAGCATGATTATTAAAACTTACCATTAAAAGAAAGTGGATTTTGTAATTGTAAAATTAAAAATAAAAATAAAAATTGTTTGTAATATACTAATATGTGTTTTCAAAAAGTGAAGTGTAAACCTGTTTTTCTAAAATTAACTGCATTTAGCTAATCATTTTTTGTTCTGTCAAACACTATTTTGTAAAATGATGTTTTCATAGCAGTGTGTGTCATATCAACAAAATGTCGCGAGATTTCAAACTTCAAACCACAATTGTTTTGAAAATTTATGTAGGTTTTTGGTGCATGCTAATGGCATATGTGCTGGTTATTCGCTACTATCGGCTGCTGTCACCGCAATTAATCGCCCCATAACGATGTCTCGAGCCTGGACCTTCTTCCTCCTTGACCAGGTTTAGTAACTTTCAACTAAACTTAACTATAGCTTTCATAGAAATGATGAACCATCATCAAGTGGTTTAATGGCAAAGGCCAATAACTCTTGTTTTCTCACAAGAGGCTCAAGTTCGAATCATGTCCTAGGTAAAATATTTTGGGGTTGCCAGGGAAATGGTTGGAACCGGCCAAGTATAAAAAATCCCCGGTTAGACCACTACATCCGTGTAAAAAATGGTTCTCCATTTCCGGATGACCCGAACAGTAAAAATAACTTTTTTTTGTTTACCCGTTTTATGAGAATTACATTAATTATTTGAGTAGTACTATATTTTTGAGGGGACCAACAATTTTTTTTATGAAGTCACTTAATTAGTGCCAAATTCTTTTATACCTCTTAAATAGTGCTATTAAAAAGAATGGTTCTTTTTTTGAATGGTTAAGGGTTGAGAAATGACATGTAGTTTTTTAACAGTGAACTTTTTATTCATCACACACATAGTAATTAAAGGTTGACTTTTTATTATACATATAATATCAATGACATGTGATTCGAGCTATACAATAAGAAGATGTACACTTATTTTGGGATTAGATTAGTAGAATATAAAGGTCTGTCTTAATGCTAATTCAATAATACGTTATAATTATATTGATACACTTGTGAAAGTAAAAACTAAAAAGTTATACATATATTCTTCTTAATTTTAGTCTGATTGACATAAATACACATAATGTATAAAAGAGTTGTACAAAGCAATATGCAGAATAATATAAGCATTAACTGGACCTGCAGATTTTAACATATCTAATACTGGCTGCTGCTGCGGTGGCAACTGAGGTGGCGTTTCTGACATACAAAGGTGATGTGGTGGTGACATGGAGTTCGGCGTGTGGAAGCTACGGCCACTTCTGCAAACAAGCAACAGCATCGATCATAATAACTTTCGTGGTGGTGCTTTGCTATGTTTCATTGTCACTCATTTCATCATATAGGCTCTTCAGCAAGTATGATGCACCGGTTGGCTACCATAACAAGGGGATCGAGATCGTTGACTTTGGGAATTAAGATATTTGACTCTTAACCTTTGTGCATGTTTCCATTCCTTGAAGAGCAAAAATAAGATTATGTAGAAAGATGGTATGTAATGTTATTGTTCTTCATGGGTACTCCTGTTTGTAACTTAAGACTTTGAATTGTATACAATATATATATGAAATATAGTATTTGTATCAAGTTAAATCTTGTAATTTTTATGAGACTATGAATGACTTTCTTTGTGAAAGTGTTCAAAGAGTTGCTCTTTTTTGATAAATCATACAGGATCTGGCTACGAATAACCTACTGTGTCAGTTACCAGACCATCATCGCCACCATGTACTTCAACGTGGCTCGAATTAAGGTGGTGTCTATAAAGGATTTTGGGTCCAAACATGCAACTGTGTAATATCAATTATATCCGCCAACAATCAAAAAATCTTTTTCCGACTCGTGCAAAATATGCAGAGTACGTTAATACAGAGTACGTTGAATTGAAATACATATCTGCAGGATCATCTGATTGCCTAATTGGCAAGTCTTTCCCATTGCTATAATTGGATACCCTCCGTATATTCTTTATCCATTCCAACTTTTTATCATTGTGAGTTGATTAAATCTGCATATGTCATGTGCAATCCTGTTTTAGATCAAAAACTAACTGGATCAGGTTGCATAGGGTTAAGGAAGTCATGAATCAAACAGATATTGTTCTAGACGAAATTAAACGTCAAAAATCTGGGGTGAATGAACCATGCCCCATATCTATAATGGTTCTATACGAACCTATACACTTAGGTTAATCTGATGAGGACACATGAACATGCTTTATATATCAATGTCAATGTCAACCATACCCAAAATCTTGCCATGAGCAAAGTATGGAAAAGGTGACATGTCGAGAGTCTTACCATAAACCGCAAGTAAAGAGAGGCTTCCAAATGAAATATAATAATAAGCATTTTAGATGTAAGAAACCTCAAAAGTACATGTAAACAAGGATCAAGTACCGCCCGCTCATGTATCGTTCCAATTCTACTCTTGAAGACTACTACCATAAATGAAGTCCACTTTATACTTCTATAAATCATAAATAATAGTAACACCTTTAGGAATGGGTCACTGGAAAGAAAGAAGAAACAAAGATGAAAAAGATAGAATAACAAATATTAGACCAATAAAATTGCGTCGACAGTTCTTGAGGTTTTGATAAAAGCTAGAACTAAGATGAACTCCATCAAGAACTCCTTGAAAAGAGTTTCGAGTTTTCCTGTAACTACTGTCGCTCCCCTGTTGCCGGAACTTAAACTGCAACAAAGAATACGAAACAAGATTCATTACGGGTGGCTTGCTCTGATTATGTAATATCTCTAACAGGACACACGGTAAGACAACAAAAACGGGTCAAAAGTTGCACACAGTGTATGTTTAATGCACAAAAGCTCAAAATTTTTTATTCAGAAAACTACATTGTGAATGAAATGATACAACTATTTGACACCAATATTTTGAATTATAAATTTTGTGAACAAATAGTATATTAGGTCAAACCAACCCGCCCGACCAGTTTCAAACCAAACCGTTTTGCCATCATTAAGCAAGTCGTAGAAAGTTAATGAAAAATTACCACTGCATGAGAATTCTAATTTTGTCCACGGCTTCTATTGAAGGAGTGGCGTGCAATGAGCTTCTTACCAGAAACTTGATTGTCATCCTGCAAATATGCATGCGATGTTATAAATCAATTTACACATATACATCGTTTACATTATGGGATGCACCATGAAAATTGTAATATTTCTTGTTGAAGAAATTTGAGTAATTTGAGTTTAAAATACCTAAATGTATATCACCATCATTAGCAAACAAATCAATGGTACAGATATAATATTATGGACATTACATACCTTATACAGAGAAGCAGCTGACTCGGATTCAACAGTTTGATTTTGTTCAGGACCTTGGAATCCATCTAAAGCATCTAAAGTCAGCTGCCAGCCACAAAGAGCTAAAGCACTAGCACTTGAACTAGCACCATTATTGTTAATAACTCCAGCTGCAGCGACGTTGCCATTCACCCAAGGGCAGAAAAAGTTATGATGCTTAATTGGATCAAACTCCACAGGTTCTTCAAAGTTGCTTTCTCCATTAGGAGGCCCTGAACAATAAGAAACCGCATATAATTCAGTTTTGAATGTTTAGTGTTTACACAGCAAGGATATGCTTGGTTGTTTATTTATTGCAACAAAAGTACATCTAACAGACTAACACTATCTCCTGGAACCTCTTTTATTACAGCCCTAGAAAATGTTTAATTTGCGCACTGGAATTGAGTACAAGTCGCAATAATCAGTTTCTAGTGTTCAGATAAATCTATAATGCTTCTAATTATCAATATTTAAGGGTCAAAATTCAAAAATCAGTTTCATATCAGCTATTCAGCTGTAGCATTGTAGCAAGACTGATTGTCTAAAGGTATAATGATATTACTTAATTACCCTTATTAATTCAATTTGTAAATTCTTGCTCCCATTTAACAAAACGTTTCTACTTTATCATGATAATGTCTTTGTTAATTCTAGCGATTAATTTCTTAAACTATAAGATCTGAACAGTCAATCATCTTATAATCTGATTATTAAGACTTCAAACAGAAGCAGATTTAAATATTTTCTTTCGGCAGCCCGTTTTATTACCTCTAGAAATATATGATTATAATTTAATCAGTATCATATGATCGCTTTCAAAGCATACATCCCAACCCCAAGGTATATATGAGTGAAAGAAAACTAAATGGACTAACCTATCCCATTTGCAGGCGTGTAACTTGGGTAGCCACATTCGTCGGTAGGAGATGACTTACCTCCCTGCATCACTTCATCTTTCGATACTTCAAGACCTGAAAATACAACCGCATTGCAAGAAAGAGAAGGATGAGAATCTTGCTCATGTGTTAAGAGATTCAAGTCGCTGGTCTTTTCACCACTCTCAACAGATTCCACCTTGACTGAACCAATAATCTTTGACCCGCTATCTGCCCTTCCATAATATTCTTGTTGCAGTTCTTCAGGAACAAATTCATCAGTTTGACCTTGGTTCTCGGTCACACCAGTGATCGGTTCCATGTCACCAACAACGCTTACTGTCCTGTCAATCAAAAAGTCAGAACCATGAATTTCGGCTTCATGACTAGCACCCATTCCGACACTTCCACCACTAATAGCAAAACTAGGACCATCCCTCCTGTGAACTGTGGTGGTCTCAGTGTTCAGTACTTCTTCATCATTGGTGCTGCTAACACCTATCTCGCCCGCGACTCGAATCGCAGGCGGACACGTACTTTGCTGAGCAGGAATACTGAGGTTTAAATCAGAATTATCATTAAGATCCGGGCTTTTGACTGCTGATCCAGCTGGGTAGCTAACCTCGTCCACAAATGTAGGATGATTTTCGACACTTTCCATGGAGTCATTATCTTCACTGTGACAAATTGTATCCATCGCAATAACAGATGAAGCTCTTCCTGCTTGTTCATGCCCTTGGCTAGATGGACCAGCCCTTTCAATATCAAAATACAAGGTCTGGCTAGGACCCACACCAGATGATGGTTCATTGGGCTCCAAATCATGAGATTCACGTGCACGTTTAGATGGGCCAGGGGACGGTTCGGTGTCGCTGACTTCATCACCATCACGGTCAATGACAACACCCTCGACACTATCCGCCTGGCGAATCATCTCGGGTGGCCTATCAACAGTGGATCCACCTTCATCCATATTTCTTCTGAAAGTAGTAGGACCACGGGATTCAAATGATGCTGCATGATCACCAACCTCACTGCCAGCTGGCTGCCCGATGAATAGATCTCTCCCTATATTTGCATCTTGGTAGAGTTCTGATATAGGCCTCTTGTGCCCATGAGCCGTAGAAAATCCACTTCCCATTGTAAGATTTAAATCCATCCCGATATTTGACATAGACTTCCCATCCCCAGTGGTTGCAGCTTCATCAATGTCCTCCGTCTGCTCTTTCTCCATGCCACCATCAGCCACCCACCCGCTAATTCCGCTGGCAGCACTTATACCACGAGTGAGTGCCATCTTTTTACTTGTTTCGGGAGCATCAATGTTGTTAGGAGCATAACGAGCAGGACGATTGACACGAATGAAATCCAATACTCTCACGGTGGCCCCACATAAGCTACAATCTAACAATGGTGACCTAGATTCAAATTTTGGTGTGGGGTGCCGTGGAGCTTTTTTTATTGAAGCATGTAATACTTTCTTCATGGGGTCACGATCTTTAATGGGATTATAAGAACCACCATTTCTAGCCGATTGAGCAGACTGCTCTTCACAGTCTTGAGCATTTGAGAGCCACCTTGGTTCCCATCCACAAAGGCTTGTCAACTTCTGGGCCTAATGATAGAACAAGACTCAGTTTGACGAAAAGAACTGCCAAATAAATAAAATGACAACCAGTGTATCTTACACGTGAATAAACGGATATTTCCATATCAGATGTTACGTCTGGTAGAAAAGCAGATGTCTGAACCAGAAAGCGGTCGATTTCCGGACCTCTAGAAAACTTCATCTGGTCAAGAGCAGAAGCAGACACAAGAGGTAGATAAGGAAACTGAAGGAGTCCATCACAACGATCCTTGTAGCCGCCTATCAGGGCTGACGGAGGAGTAGGCGGGAATTGCACTAAACTTTCAGCACAACTATTTCCTCTCCAAGGACAGGTGGCGCCGTGTCCTTCATCGAGCTGATTGGCAAATTCTTCTCCACCATTTTCACCTGTTTGAATAGTCATAAAATATTATCATTCAAGTCACAGAGAAGTTTTCAACTAAGAACTCTGAAGTCACTTTATGATTTCCTCTAAAGATTGAAACTTTAACCATGCACAAAAAACACTTACCTTCTGTGGAAGTCCATGATTCTGGTGCATTATACTTCAGGTTGGAGCCACAAGACTCGCATTGAATCTTATCTACATTCACATTCACCCAGCCTCTCCTAGCACAGGCAAGCGAGCTAGCAGCCTGCATGAATGACATTAAGATGAAAGGCACCATAAGTGTGACAACTACAAAATAAATTAAACATTAAATTAACTGATTTGAAACCTTAGGCTTCCCAAACCAATTTGCAGGCCTAAATGTGGATAATCGTCTTAGAAGATCACCCCTTTCCCATGGTCTACATGAAGGTTGGGATGATCCAAGAGCTGACCCACATGCACCTGTACTCAATGAAATCCACATAGGCTGTGAACTAATCCGTGATAGAGAACCTGCTTTGGATCCCTGACCTTGACCCAACCAATCTGTACTGCCAGCATTTGTGGCAACAGCTGGTGATGATGCCCCAGCAGAACTGACAATATTGTAGATACGTTAACTAGAGTAGATGGTTATAACACATGCACTTTAACTGAATAAACTAAAAGAGACTGATTCGCAAGTCAACATAATATGCAGATGCCACAATCACTTCTCTTTAACAAACTATATAATTTTAGCTCAAAAGTCCATAAATTAAGAACAGTTTTAGTTATCAAAGTCAAACTTTTAATATTCTAAAACTTGTACATCTTCTGGATATACAAAGATGGTACTGCATCGTAAGATGGTTAGTCTAAAATGTCTGTCTTAAATAAATCAGACAAATGTGCCTAAGGCGTGCCTTGGTCGCCAGGACCTTAAGGGCATAGGCTCGCCTATTGAGTAATCTAGACTTTGGACCTTTTTCTCCTCCATCAAGTAGTCTGGGCCTTTGGATCTTTTTATTGTTTTACGCATAGGTATCAGATACAACTAAAAAGAAAAACCGTCAGCGAGCCTATGCCCTTAAGATTATAGCTACTGACATACCATCGACTATAGATTTACAGCTAATATACGCTAATAATATAGCATGTAGTTATGACTACGTAACTATATATAGTTATAAACTTGCATAGGAGTATTATTATTATGTTAGTAACTATGCAGTTTATCCTTCTGTCCATTATCCAGATTATGCAGCTCATGTATGTCTTAATTGCTAAAATGCTAAATTCCGAGTGAGTGTATCAGCCCCGTGATGCGAGACGAAAAGGATCAAACTTTCAGATGACTTTTTATAATTTTAAAATTAGTTATTCCGGAATATTTATTTTGCAACAAATGCATATAAGATAATCAAGGTGATGTGAAGATTCATCTCACTAAACACGCAAGAATTCTTCAAAAATTTCAGCATGAAGGTTCACACACATTTTGTGAAGGTTTTGCTCTCACTGTTCTTACATAAGATCAAACCTTCACAGTTCACATTATATTTATACAGCAAAACCTTCAAAACAAAAATTTCGTCATTATAATTTTTTACCCAAACCCATTTTTTACATCACTTAGAGTCTGATATATGGTACAAAATGCACACAAAAGAAATAAAACTAAACATGTAAAAGGAGAATCTGAAGTGTGTGTGTATATATACACACACTTTTTTCCAATATGATGCAGCTCAAATTTACGAGGCTTGCACCTGCACCACACACCTCGGGCTATCTTCTGTTTGTACCATCACACGACCAAACGTTAAAATAAGCTAATTCTTCATAACGCTAACCTCGGACTTTAAAACCTACCTAAAATCGACGCTATGATAACAGAAAAATCTAATAGGTTTAATTAACATCAATTAATAAGCATTAAATTCATAATTCCTAATTAAGCAAAATATCGTCACAAATTTCCATCCGAAAACGAAAACTCACAACAAAAATATAAACAATTTACTAAAAATCCCTAATTTTTATAAAAAGCTAAAATTCAAAAATCAATAACTAAGCAATTAAACAGCACATTATCGTTATACGAATTAAAAATGCAATTAAGCTATATAACTAGCAATTAATCAAATGGACCTATAATTCACAATTTCAATAATTAAGCAAATCAACAGCACATTGTAACTATAGATATACATAGCATTTAATACAATTGCAATTATACATACATACATATATATATTATATATATATATATATATAAAATCAGGGTTAGGGTTTAGAAAAGGGGGGAACCTGGCAGCAGGGGTAGGTGGTTGAGGGGAATTGGGGAAAATTAATGGGTCTGCTGCTGATGATGAGCTCATTCCTTCTTCTCTCATTTCTTTTTTATTTTTATTTTTAATTTTGATTTTGATTCTGAATTTAAATTTATATATATTTATATATTATTAGGGCACACAAAAACGAAGAAGGGCACTGTTTTCTATTGGTGTTTTGTTTGCGCACTGTTTGATCACTAAAATTGATGTTGCTGCTGTTTTCCTACGTAATTATTATTTTAACACTTTCTTTTTCATTTTCTTTTTACTTTATTTTATTTTATTTGTAGATTTCGTTTATACGGTTATTACTACACACCAATCTTCGTACACAAACACGTTAATTATTAATTATTATTTATTATTTATTATTTATTATTTATTATTTATTATTTATATTTATACTAGATTTAGTTCCGTGTCAAATACAGGGGAGGTTAACGAAAATTTTAAAACAAAATGAATTATTAAATAAATGCAAAGAAAAAACCTTATAAATTCAAATTTAAAAATATAAAAAAAAACAAACTAGTAATTTAAATGTAAAGAATGTAAATTAAATCAAAATAAAATAATGTAATTCTGAAACAACATATATTTTATTTCATTTTTTGTAATAATTCTTTGTAGATGAAATTTGTTTTTTTTTTTTTATTAATCCTCCACCTTTGATGCATATCAACTAGGGATGAGCCAAAAATCCCAAATTCCGGTACCGTCCCGGTACCGGTTCCGAAAATTGGTACCGAATCCCAAATGGGACTGGGACCGGTACTTACTTTTGATAGTTTTCGGGATCGGTACCAATCGGTACCGGGACCGGAAAAATCCCGTAAATCCCGTAAGTCCCAATTAGTCCCGTATCCAATTTCTTAATTGGGATTGGTAGCATGCTAAGACTATTTTCCAAGTTATTATCTTCTATAAAAAAAAAAAAAAAAAGAAAGAATTTGATTGCATAGAAGGCATGTATGCTTGTATCCTAGTCTTATAAAAGATATGGCATCCTCAAATTTGATTGCATTTGGTGAATTCCCTTTATGAATGCTGGACCAGATGTTTCCATGTTTCCTGCGCATCAATGTTTCTACTGCACTAAAATGTACTTTGGATGTCAAAGTTGTATACCTTCTTGTTGATGGTTTTTGTTGCTAGGTCTTTGTTTGTAAAGAACGAAAGGGAAAATGTGAACTCAAAACTAGGGTGTACTCTCCTATAATGTAATTTTTGGCTCCTCAATCACCAGCTTGGGGTTCTGAGGTTGGTAATAAAAATCAGTTTTACAAAACAAAAGAGACTAAACTGGAGTGTACTTTAACCTTCTACTCCAAAATTAAGATTAAAGTGATGATATTTTGTAAAATTGAAGTTTGTCAAGTTTTTAGCAGTATGCTGGTTAAACATGAAGACATTGAACTATGATGGCTTTTTTGGTCGTTGATGCAAATAACAATTAAGTGGGAAAAAAATGCACTTAATATTAATATTGGGTAGTGCTTCTTATTTTGAAATTGATCGACATCTTGAAAATTTTATTAAGATATTTTTGGTTTTAATTTGGGACTACTCGGGATTTGGTACCGATATACCGAAATCTTGAAATCTTGGTACCGGTCCCTAATATCAACACCTTGAGATCCTTTTTAATTTAATAAATATATGTCAAAGTTTGTTTTAATATAGCTGTTAACAAAATTTTTTGATATTTTTTGATATAAC
The DNA here is from genome assembly GCA_025447715.1 of Asclepias incarnata. Classification (NCBI taxonomy): domain Eukaryota; kingdom Viridiplantae; phylum Streptophyta; class Magnoliopsida; order Gentianales; family Apocynaceae; genus Asclepias; species Asclepias incarnata. The sequence continues at coordinate 25,646 of JAOEHQ010013143.1, forward strand.
GAGTAATATATACAGTTTTTAGGATGTGGATATATTATTAAGTGGATTGGATTATCAACGTCAATTTAAACATAAATAAGTTTTAGAATATTTTTTTGTGGAGATATGTTTTTAATAATTTAATTATAAATAATCATGAAAAGATAAAAAGTGTTAATTATATTTAAATTAAGTAATTAGTAAGATTTATTCTTTTGTGAAAATCTAAAATTGTAAATTAGTGATGGAAAACAAAAAAATGTAAATTAATGATATTTTTTCTACAATTATTAATATAATTAATAATTAAAGTTTTTTGTGGGCCCATATTTTCTAATTATAATTTTAATTATGACAATTTAGTCACATGTTTAATAACTTAATTTAAAGAAATCGAGAGCTGTGATTAGTCAATTGAGGTTAGATCAGTTGTCTTTTAGTATATATTAAGATTAAGATAAGATACAAACGAAATCTATAGTTTTTTTCCTTCCTATTATTACCCTATGACTTATTGTTCAAATCTGAAATAAAACAAAGAACATGAATTTAATAGCTGTTAAAAATAAAAAATTATATAGGGCACGACGCTTGCGTTTCATAACCGTAAGCCACATCCATCGCTGTCACCGTCGCCGTCTTCCTTCTGCGAGCCAATCGACGGACAGCAGGTTTGGTGATGCCTTGGATGTTGTCTCACGGGTGTTTGATGAAGCTTCCTCGTGGTGCTCTTCTAGCAATTTAGTTCTCAAGTTATGATGTTTTCAAAGGGGTATTAGAAACTTCTCAAACTTGGTTGAGTTAAAAAAAATCAAAAGATACAGAAGATGTTGAAGAGCTAAGAAGGTGGGGATGGTTGTTTATTTTTCCACTGGTGGGTGGTTAATTAATTTTGGGGAAAAGTAGTTTGGTTTTGTGTTTGTTAGAATGCCTATGAACCATTGGATTGAATTTTAGGGGTTGTGTTTCACAGGATCATGATCCGTGTGAGAAGGGAAGGGAGGTTTTAATTGGTTGTATCATGTTTTTGAAATTTAACTTTCTCTATTTATCTTAAAATATCAATCTCACTTTTACATGTTATATTACATCCAATCATCCATGATAAATCTTACGAGTAGGACTTTTACGATTTAATTTTATAATAAAATATATCTATATCTATACTACATTGTAAAGCATTTATCATTTTTTTCAACAGTTGAAAACCCCAAAATACTTCTCTCCTTTTATTTACTAATTTAAACATCTTCACTTAAAATATCTATAATACCTACTTAAAATACCTATAATACCCTTAATGAAATAATTTACAACATAGATCCCTCAACTCCTAAAATAACTACACTA